>JACXGI010000256.1:0-58872 GCA_016801175.1 Esox masquinongy | reverse complement strand
CTTATGTTAGAAGTAGGGATCTGTAATACAGTGCTCAAAAAAACAAGGGAACACTTAAGTCACACATTGGGTCTTGATTAATGAAATATATTAAAGATCAAAAACTTTACTGTAAATTGTGTAATAGTGTTGAGAACAAAATTATGTAACAACAGTCAATGGAAACCAAAATCACCATCCGACTGAGGGCTGGATTTAAACTCACACCGAAATCACAATTGAAATCACAGTCTGTGTGAATTTCATCACGGCAACTCATCATGTGACTCAGTAGTGTGTGTGGTCCCCACGTGCCTGTATGCACTCCCAAGAACGTCTGGGCATGCTCCTGATGAGACAGCTGATGGGGTCCTGGGGGATCTCCTCCCAGACCTGGATCAGGGCATCAGTGAGCTCCTGGACAGTCTGTGGCGCTACTAGGTGGCGTCCGTTGCACCGATACGTAACGTCCCAGAGGTTCTCAACTGGATTCAGGTCTGGGAAACGTGAAGGCCAATCAATGGCATCAATGCCTTCGTCATCCAGGAACTGCCTACACACTCTGGCCACATGAGGCTGGGGATTGTCCTGCACCAGGAGGAACCCAGGGCCCACTGCACCAGTGGAAGTTCTGACAACGGGTCTGAGGATTTCATCCTGGAACCTATCAGCAGTCAGGGTACCGTTGGCTAGCACGTGGAGGTCTGTGCAACCCTCCAAGGATATGCCTCCCCAAACCATCACTGACCCACCGCCAAACAGGTCATGCTGGATGATGTTGCAGGCAGCATAACGTTCACCACAGCGTCTCCAGACTTTCACGTGTCACATGCTCAGTGTGAACCTGCTCTCATCTGTGAAGAGAATGGGGCCCCAGTGGCGGTCCTGCCAATTCTGGTGTTCTCTGGTGAATGCCAATCGAGCTGCACGGTGCTGGGCTGTGAGCACAGGCCCCACTAGAGGATGTTAGGCCCTCATGCCACCCTCATGGAGTCTGTTTCTGACAGTTTGGTCAAAAACAGTCACACCAGTAGCCCGCTGGAGGTCATTTTGTAGGGCTCTGGCAGTGCTCCTCCTGTTCCTCCTCGCACAAAGGTGCAGATACCAATCTTGCTGCTGGGTTGATGCCCTTCTATGGCCCTGTCCAGATCTCCTTGTGTAACGGCCCATCTCCTGGTATCTCCTCCCTGCTTTTGAGACTGTACTGGGAGACACAGCAAACCTTCTTGTGACGGTACGTATGGATGTGCCATCCTGGAGAAGCTGGACTACCTGTGCAACCTGAATGGGCTGCAGGTACCACCTCATGCTATCGGTAGTGACAAGGACACTAGCAATATGCAAAACTAGAGAAGAATCAGTCAGGAAAGATAAGGAGAGAGCAATTGTCTGTGGCCACCACCTGCAAAACCATTGTCTTACTGTTGCCTCTCCAGTTCACCTGTTGTCACTTTCATTTGCAACAAAACAGGTACCATTGATTCACAATCGCTTATGCTTCCTAACTGGACAGATTGATATCCCTGAAGTTTAATTGACTTTGGGTTTTTTGCTGTGATGATTACGTGTTGACTTAATATTTTGAGCAGTGTAGAAATACTCTTGCACACTGATGATGCATGCAAGTAGTGATGGCCAAATGAGGCCTCGTTAACGTTATTTTAACAATAGGATATTGTGCTGGCAGCACTCAGATTTTCTTTGTCACAATAAATGCCATCATTGAAATTTATAAGGCAATATAATTAACAGTCTAGTCTGTAAAAAAGAACAGACACTAACAATATTGGAACAGACATTAAACGTAACATGTACAGAATTCTGCTGTTAGGTGAACGGTAATGAAGCCTCGTATGGCCATCACTACATGCAAATGTTATAATTGAATGGAAGAAATGCTGTTTTTGTCAAATGGTGAACAGTGTTCATATATGGTAACCTAACCAATCACAATACAGTGAACATGTCTATAATATGAAGAATAATCACAATATAACTATGGCCATCCAATAATAATCAAAAATAGCAGTAATTCATGAACATATAAAAAAAACGATTGTCATTCAGTCAGGACCAATCATGATATTCTATAATTACTTTAATATATGTATGTAAATCGGAGGATACATCATATAAATACAACACTATAATAGCCAACCACAACAATTAGGATACTTGTTAGACAAAAGGTTTTTTTTTACCTGCGAGTCACCTCAATAAAAGGATTCAAAAAGCATATATCTAACCTTTGTCCTACTGGCCATATATATATATATTAAAAAAAACCTGATGGATAACTAGGTTTGCTGATTCATGGCCTCTAATATTCCATTGTGACGTGGGCTTACTGTTTGATATAGCACCATCAACACTTATCTCATGTTCATTACTGAGGCTAAGGTGGTGTGGTATATGGCCAGTTTATCACAGCTAAAGGCTGTTCTTATGCATGATACATCACAGCTTGTCTGGACATCAGGCTTAGCAGTTGTATAATTGCCATACACCACAAACCCCGAAGTGTCTTACTATTATTACAAACCGGCTGCCAACATAATTGAGAACAATAATTTGTATGTTTCAATCAGTTGGCATTCAGAATTCGAACCACCCGGTTTATAAAGAGGCATTAATTAATGTCCCTTTCCATAGGTGTTAAAATTACAAAGTAAATGTATTTGGCCGGTTTTGACTGCGTCCAGGTTTCTGATTAAGATGTAAATGACCAGGTGAAGGGAGTTCATAACTAACCAGTGATCAACTAAATAAAAAGGAAAAGTGGTTCACTAGTTGGGTATTTCCTCACTTTGTGTTTATTTTAAGAGTCAGACAGTGGCTTAGTATCCACATAAAGGTTACTAAGCAAATGACCCACATCGGATCCCTGACATTACTAGAACATTGACAGTAGATCTTCTGGTGGATCAGGATCAGGGCTTAGTTTAATCAGCTGTGTTTGCTAGTGCTGGGGAACCCGTGACACAACTCTGGCCTATAGGGCTGTCAACATTAGCCTATACGTTAGTCAATCCAGCCTTAATTCCCCCCTCAACCACAAATGTCGTAATTGAGAAAGCATGTGTTGATGTGATTTACACGTGTGCACTCCCGAGGCTAAATTAAGAATTAATCCCAACCCAACAACTGCCCCTTTTATTAATTCAGTCTATTAGGGATTGGCTGCCAGGATGTCAATCATTGGATTCTGTTGATTGGCAGGCCCCTCCTCCTGACCCACCACATGGATAACAAATTGAATAACTTTGCCCTTAACTGAGCTTCATTAGGGGGTCAACCGGGGCCATACCGATTAAGGAATCGAAAAGAAGGGCTACATTCTCATGTCTCTCTTAGTGATTTGTAACATTCACAACAAACTCCCGCCCTTTACTGGAATTGGTCTGTCCGTCCAATGTGCCTGCAGCAAATCTGGATTTAATAGGTGTTATTTACTTTGGTGTTATTTACTGGACGACAGTGATTGTTGGCCAGCAATCACTGTCGGACGATAATAGACACAAAAAAATATCAGCTGTCAGGTGTGGGTACTGGCCAAGCATTGTTATCGATGCATACCTGCTTAACATTTTACTGTACCTAAATACGTGACTAATGCTGCAGAACCTCAACACTGTCCATTATAGATTGGTAATTGTTTTTTTTAACAGCTACCTAGCTACAATGTGGCATCTTCTGGTCATTGTTGCTAAGCTATCCGACCATTTAGAAACATGACAACACCAACCCTAACTCTGCAATGTGAGTGAATGGCTTTTGTGATTGCATCCTCATTAAGGTATTTGCCACCATTTTGATTTCCAGTTTCATCCACTCTACCTGTTTCTCCAGGCACCCCAGTCAACCGCATTCCCATCATGGCTAAGCAGGTCCTGGACCTCTACATGCTCTACAAGCTGGTGACGGAGAAGGGAGGCCTGGTGGAGGTTATCAACAAGAAGATCTGGAGAGAGATCACTAAAGGTCTCCACCTGCCCACCTCCATTACCTCTGCAGCCTTCACCCTACGCACACAGTAAGTCGAGACCTGGCCAATGTTGACTAGGAAACAAAACGGTAGAAAATTCAAGTTGAAGGGCAGGTGCTCTTTTAATCTGCCCAATGATAAATCATTATTTTGTTATTCCATTGCGAAACGGTTTATAAAGATTTTCCTACGGAATCCCTTAATGAACACTGCCAGGAACTATTAACAACCACCTAACACCACCTGAGGTAGTGTTGTAAGCTCCTGACTCCAGACCACACGTACCCTAAATGACAGAGATTCAAATTCAAGCACCTGCTCAGCAGACTGTCTGCGCTCTTACTCCCGGTCTCCCACTACTGTGCGTACCTGTCTCCCACTACTGTGCGTACCTGTCTCCCACTACTGTGCGTACCTGTCTCCCACTACTGTGCGTACCTGTCTCCCTAGCCTCTCCTTCCTACTGTCCAGTCAATGACAATAAAATGTGTATAATTACAACTCAGAAAGTTATAGTGAATCAAACGGTGGGGAAGGGGATCGGCTGCTTTATGGATAGGGGGATCAGCTGCTTTAGTGTCGGGGAGCTGGTGGATATACTGCTTCACTGATAGGGAGATCTGTATAATCTGCTTTAGTCACAGTGGGGATTTACTGCTTTAGTCACAGTGGAGATGTGTAACTGTGCGTACACAAAATAAGCATCCCATATTTGATTTTATTTTTTTTACATTTTTGAGGGAATCACAGTGGCTCGTTGTGCATAAATGTCCTCAAATGTCTTTTATGGCACATTATTTGTGTTTAGGCAACATTTGATATTGTAGGCATGCAAACTCCACCACCTCCTCCCATGTCCCCCCCAGGTATATGAAGTACCTCTACCCATACGAGTGTGAGAAGAAGAGGCTGAGCTCTCCCGGCGAGCTCCAGGCTGCTATCGACGGTAACCGGAGGGAGGGCCGGAGACCCAGCTACAGCAACAGCCTGTACCATTTCTCGCCCTCCTCATCCACCGCGGCTGCCGGCCAATCCCACCACTCCCTCCTCTCGTCCCCTAAGATGCTCCACCGCACCTCCGCCGGTCACAATGGCCTCCGCTCCTCCCCCGGCCAGTCTCTGAAGAGACCCATAGGTGTGTTGGGTTCATGTTTCATATGTGTAGTGTAGACATGTTCGTATGTGAGGTAGGTTACTAACTGCCCGTGACTACCTTAGATAGCATGATGGGAGAAGACACATAGAGATGGCCAGAACTCAAAGATCCTGGGGCAGGGGGGGGGACATCTCCTTTGAAGGACGTTTTAATGTAGGTGGTAATTCCAGCTTCATTGGCTGATCCTTCCAGATTGCCTGATTGGTCATGTTAATACAACGCCAAACGGGTCGTCTGGGAAATTTCATCAGGTTGATGATGCAGAAATGTACTTTGACTTGCCGAATGTTCTTAAGGCATATAACAGCAAGTGATTATCCCAAGTGACTGTTGCATCTGCGCTCCCTGTGCCGTGTCAGAGGAGATGTCCGCCCCCATGCTCCCCGGCCACGCCCTGTCCCTCGGCCAGCAGCAGCAGATGGCTCAGGCTGCGTCCCTGGAGCACCTCCGAGAGAAGCTGGAGAGAGCCACCAGCGTTGGGGCTGGAGGAGGAGGAGGAGGAGGAGAGGGCCATGACAGGAAGATGGCTCGCCTGGCCGTGGAGGAGCAGCAGCGGATGATGCAGCAGGCCTTCCAGCACAACCTCCTGGCGATGGCCTCCCACTTCAACCCCGGCCTGAAGCAGCTCCGACTCAACAACGGACACGGTGCGTTCAGTGCTCCGCGTGATTGCGGGCAGTTGATGTCCTAGCACGCTTCAAACGGCCGAAGGGTTGTCTGCATCTGAATGTGACTGCTGAAGCGTAACCGGAACGGTGTGCAAAATACTTTGGCGCCTTCGGTGGTTATTTTTCACCACTGACGTAGTCGATGGAGCCTAGTCCAAATGGTGCTTAACTCGTTTGCAGTCTGTGTCAAGTGTAACATCAGTGTGTTTACTCACATTTCAACCCTCAACTTCAATTTCATCTTTGTCCCACCTCCAGAGAGTACCAATAAGCAGGACCTTTCTCTCAGCATCTCAACTAACGGGGCTGCCGGCATCAGTGTTTCTGTGGAGGTCAACGGAACACTATACTCAGGTCGGGGGTCACCACATAATATTTAAAGGATTCTGCAATGTTCTTTATTTTATTATTGTTGAGATATTTCGGACACAGTCCAGAAACTCCCTAGTCGGCATTTAGACAGAATACAATCATACTAAGACCAGTGACAAGTTTTCTGACTACTATCACTGCTAGTACTACTGTTACTACTACCAGTACTAATATTACTGCTAGTAGTAGTACTATTGCTACTACCACTTGTACTGCTATTACTACTTCCACTATTAAACCGCTACAATTACCACTACTACTTCTACTGCTAGTACTACCATCACCACTAGCTTCTTGCAAGTTTTTTCGTCTGCATTTAACTTGTCAAACTCACTCCCTGCTCATTCCCCTTCTGTCTAACCATGATGCCCTTGTTTCACCTTTAGGGATGCTGTTTGCCCAGAAGCCACCTAGTGGTGTCCCTGCGACTTCGGAAACCATCCCTCCTGCAGGACAGAGTGGGTTCAGTGTGTTCTCCTCTCACAGCCCCTCGTCCTCCGCATCTTCCTCTTCCTCGAAGGGGGCCAATTGAGCAATGTTTTCTGCCACCTTCACGCTCCACTGTACCCATTTGTGTTATTCTGAGTGGAATTTAAAATAAAGAAAAGAAAAATAATCTGGGAGCTGACCAATCACATCAGAATAATTTCACTTTTCTATTTCCACCCCTGGCAACAAACTGTTATACCCCTGACAACCAACTGTAATACTAGAACTGTCACCTGCACGGTCCTCCACTGAACACACTTATTTGCTTGGCCACAAGCAATGCATTCTGGGAATATTAATTTTTAAAGCCAGGTGAAAGAAAACAATTTGAGTAATTTCTATTTTGGAATGTTTTACATCTTTCTATTTTTTTGTATGTTTTTATTTTCATTTAATTTTCATTTATTCACATAACGGATGTTTTTTTGGCTATGTACCTCAATTATTGGCTTTCATTTCAATTTTAGAGCTTCTAGTAAACCAAAATTTCCCCAGTGCAAAATAGCTCCACTGCTTGTATTCTCGCTATTGTATTTCTCAAGTAAGGCTAAAGTTTGTTTATTTTCTAATTAGCTTAAAAAAATACTAAATACTGTATGTTGATTGGGCAATGGAAGTGCTATACTCTGGATGTCTACCTCAGTGATGGTAAAATGTTATTTAGTTATTGCTCCTGTTTCCAATGTGTCCTAGCCGTGAAGATGACTGTAGAAGGCTCTGAGTGGGTTTGTTGCTTTTCGAGCTAGGAAGCTTGCCATCCTAAATGGTAAACTCCCCCTTAACCTGTTAGCCTGTGCACCAGGTGAGGTAAGATCAGAGGCATCCCATGACTGTGTTGGCCTCCTTTACAATTAAGGAGTAGTTAATGTGTGGATAGTATTATTAATGGGGAAGGATGTGATACCACGGATACTTTTAGTAGCAGTTCAGAGGGTTGAGATGTTTAACAGGAATCCATACACTTTTTACCTCATTTTTGAATTTCCATTTCAGGAAGTGAATTTCTCAGGAACTATTTACACACCAGTGTGGTCTCACCACCGAACACAGGAGTTTTTTCATATAAAAATACACAGAATGTGTCTTAGAACTACCCTTCAGAAATGTTAGAGCTCAAGAACATTTCAGGCGGTGTGAGTCACGCTGGAATCAGTCTACCTCGCTCTTTGAAGTCTACCTCATTAGTATACCTCATTAGGTACAATAAATACCTCATTAGAATGTGTTGATTTGGTCGTCTGCTTCATGGAAGCTGGGTCGTGTTCATTAGGCAAAACGTTGCAAAAACGTCTTGAAACAATTAGCGAAGGGCATTTAAAAAAATCAGGGACCTTATTTAATGTAGTAAAGCCGTACGTACAATCATGGGGCCACAATCAAAGCATGGTTCAACACGACTGAATGCTGAGCGTGCCGTTTAGAAAGTTGGGCCACTGCCGTTTGCTAATTATGAAGCATTTACATGGCACATGATGGAATTAAGAATTAGAATGCTACAGTGACTTAAAACATTAAAAGGTCTCCATGTGACAGTCTTCAACACACTGTGGCAGTTATGTCACCTCATATTTGGATATTTATACAGTGCTGGAATTTTCTAGAACTTTGAACTGTGTTCGCAAATCCAAAAGCTCAAAGGCCCAACTCCCTATAGCTGAAATGTGTCACTCTTACACTTTCAGTCGTGTTCAACTGGCCTAACAATCAGGTGTACCTCACACTGCAAAACAAACACAGACAATGGCTCGCAGCTCCTTGGCTGTGTGACTATACCAAAGACCTGTTTTAATGTGTCAATAGGAGACTATTCAAATATTTTCGGTGTTTGTTCGCTCAATGTATTTCTGAAGTGGACAAGAGGAAAACGTACTTGAGGAAATAAATGTCTGATGTAATGTAGATCTTCCTTTGTTTGTTCTTACAGGCACAGTACTGTCACATTATGTTTTCAGTATTTACTATACTGTAATGATACTTCCACAATATACAGTTTAAGTAACCCTCTGGAATCTGGAGAATGCAATATTGTGTAAGAGCTGTTTGGAAACACCTGCATATAGCTTGGATTATGTTTTACCCTACTGATGAAACTACAGTTGCGCTCAAAAGTTTGCATACCCTTGGAGAATTGGTTATATATGTACCATTTGTAAAGAAAACATGAGTGAGCAGGTAAAACATCTTTTATTTCTTATGGGATTCACATTCGACTGTAGGTCATAACAGAATGGCACAATCATAAAACAAAACATGGCAACAAAGAAAAAAAATGAACTGACCCCTGTTCAAAAGTCTGCATATTCTTAGTTCTTAATACTGTGTATTGCCCCCTTTAGCAACAATGACTGCATGCAGTCTTGTAATAGTTGTCTATGAGGCCCCGAATTCTTGCAGGTGGTATAGCTGCCCATTCATCTTGGCAAAATGCCTCCAGGTCATGCAAAGTCTTTGGTCGTCTTGCATGAACCACACATTTGAGATCTCCCCACAATGGCTCGATGATATTAAGGTCAGGAGACTGTGATGGCCACTCCAGAACCTTCACCTTTTTCTGCTGTAACCACTAGAGGGCCAACTTGGCGTTGTGCTTAGGGTCATTGTCATGCTGGAAAGTCCAAGAGCGTCCCATGCGCAGCTTTTGTGCAGAAGAATGCAAATTATCTGCCAGTATTTTGTGATAACATGCTGCATTCATCTTGCCATCAATTTTCACAAGATTTTCCATGTCTTCAGAGCTCCCGCACCCCCAAAACATCAGTGAGCCACCACCATGCTTCACAGTGTGGATGGTATTCTGTTCACTATAGGCCTTGTTGACCCCTCTCCAAATATAACGCTTATGGTTGTGACCATAAAGCTCTATTTTGGTCTCGTCACTCCAAATTACAGTGTGTCAGAAGCTGTGAGGTGTGTCAAGGTGTTGTCGGGCATATTGTAAAACCAGGCTTTTTTGTGGCATTGGTGCAGTAAAGTCTTATTTCTGGCAACTCGACCATGCAGCTCATTTTTGTTCAAGTATCATTGTATTGTGCTCCTTGAAACAACCACACTGTCTTTTTCCAGAGCAGCCTATATTTCTCCTGAGGTTACCTGTGGGTTTTTCTCTGTATCCCCAACAATTCTTCTGGCAGTTTTGGCTGAAATCTTTGGTCTACCTGACCTTGACTTGGTATCAAGAGATCCTCGAATTTTCAGGGGATTGAACAGTACTGACTGGCATTTGCAAGGCTTTGGATATCTTTTTATATCCTTTTCCATCTTTATAAAGTTCCATTACCTTGTTTTGCATGTGTTTTGACAGTTCTTTACTGCTCCCCATGGCTCAGTATGTAGCCTGCTTAGTGCATCCAAGTGAGAGCTAACAAACTCATTGACTATTTATACACAAACACTAATTGCAATTTAAAAAGCCACAGGTGTGGGAAATTCACCTTTAATTGCCATTTTCATCTGTGTGTCACCTTGTGTGTCTGTAACAAGGCCAAACATTCAGGGGTATATAAACTTTTGATCAGGGCCATTTGGGTGATTTCTGTTATCATTATGGTTTAAAAAGGTGTCAAACAACTATGTGATAATAAATGGCTTCATATGATCACTATCCCTATATAAAAGTTTTTTTGCATGATCAGTCATAATAAATGCCAAAATTTCACAATTTCTGCCAGGGTATGCAAACTTATGAGCACAACTGTAAAACATTGAATGACCAAATATTTGTGTACAGTGAACTAATGACCAACTGGTGGCAGCATTGCCTTTCTTTACAAAGGGTGAGATATCAGAGAAATCCATTGCCTTCCTTTATTGGGAAGCTGAAATATTATTTTCCTCTTATTGTGGCTCTTCAGAGATTTAAATATGCAAATACGCAAATTACAAATATAAACAAATACTATGGGTTTACAGGACAGATTGTCAGCTTTTGACTGTTCTCATGTGCGTATAGGTTTGGCAATTTAGAAATGTTTTATCCATGTTCCCCTTTTTTCCCCAACGCAAGAATGTGCAACACAGCGTTTCAGGAATATTTGCTGAATCCTAAATGAACACCTTCACTTCAGCCGTCTGTTTGCAAGCGCCTCCCTGATTTGCAAGTGTCCCCAAGCTTTTTGGAAAACACTCTGGAAGTCACCCTTCCATCTGCAACATGTGACACTAGAGAGCAGCCCGATCAAGTAGGATAGACGGCCTGGTTTGTGACTGACGGTCTCTTCCAGCCCTTCCATGGAAGAGACTGAAGGTGAAGAGATGGAAGAGACTGACGGTCTCTTCCATCACTGTAATGTAGTACTGACATAAAAGTATCTTTAATTTCCATTATATGCTGATAGGACACAATGTGTGTCTATTGAATAAACCAATTGCAACCCTTAGCTTCTTCACCCGCTCTGTAATGTGTTTTCAAAGAGATTTTTACCAGACCAATTTCCAAGGCGTTTGTAGAAGGGAACACGTATAATAGAACTATCGAAGGTATTAATGTTGAAATCATCAAAATGTTGATTTTGGGACATAAGGAATAGTATATATTTTGTTTAACATTCATTAAGTGCCTGCTTAAGAGCTACATGGGATGTTTTTATAGTTGTTGGAAGTCAGACTGTAAGTGTGCAGATGTTTGAGCAAGAGACAATGTAGCACTGTATAGTACTGTCATCAACATAAAAAGGAAAATGACAGTTTCTCACAAATCTACAGATATCATTGATATACAGAGTGAACAATGAAGGACCCAACATGGAAACCTGGGGAACTCCTTTGTGAACTAGTTCAAAAGTAGATTTAACCCCATTGGTTACAATGGTATCGCACAGGTGATGCCAGAACCCTAAGCAGGTGTCCGCAGCCAAGGTCAACTTCATCAAAATGGAGGGATCAGCTGTACTGAAAGCCGTACACAGGTCAATAAACAGAGCCAACAATATGATTTTTCATCCAGTACTTTGGTAATATAATTTCCAACCAATGTAGTAGCAGTATAATACTGCTGTGACCAGGTCAATAACCAGATGGAGATTTGTTCAGAATGCAGTTGTGAGCTGAACAAACTCAAATTTACCAAAGACTTGCTTGGTTACCAAGGTCATTAGTATCACCACCCTGATGTAGTGACTGCCCAGGAGCAGTTTTACATATTTTTGGAATAACTCCAGAAATTAATGTTGGAATAAAAATATGCGTGTTCAGCCAAAACTGTGCTTTGTGGCCCTGGATCTAATTTCTGACACTGCCTTCTTGGAATGTTCTATGTCATTCAACAGTTGTTGAATGACATAGAACAGTATAGTATTCAACAGTTGACTAACAGGAACAGAGCCCGGGGATAGGCCAGCAGTGAAGATGAGCCCGCAAAGCAGTTCACAGTTCCTATCCAGGTTACCTGGTAACAACAGCCTGTCACATAGGATACAGTCCAACGGAGTTCAGAGCCTGAGATGCCCAACCCTGAGAAGGTTTGAGGAGGATGTGATGGTCCCCAGTGTGGGTAGTTGTAGGTAAATGTTTACATGAGTTGGTGAAGGACCAGTGGAATTAATGGTAGAATGAATGCATCAAAAAATATTAATTGGTTAACAAAGTAATCCGCAGAACAGGAAGATGGAGGATTAAAGAGGGAAAGTGTGGACAGGTTTTCCTGGGATTAGAAGAAAAGGCTTGACATTTGGATTAATAGGAAGTGTCTTAATTTATTAACTCATTAAATGAATCATTTAACCAGGTACTATAACTCAGCTGTGAACCAATTCCCTTTTTAGTTATGACCTGGCCAAAGACAATTGCAAGATGACAAGTCAACACATAGAACAACAGAAATCCTTTAAAAATATATCTATATGGTATAAACATTATACACAAGGGAATGACACAGTCATCTAGATCCCTCACCAGTGCTTAGTTTCAGTTTTAGATATAGGATTAGAGGATAGGGAACATGGATTTCTGGTTTTCCCCACAAGGACAGATAAACAAATATGTGTGTAGGTGTGTTTGTGCAGAGATGGACTGTATTTATGTTACACCAATTTGAAAAATATATTAACAACATTAAAGCAGTTTGTCAATTGTATTTTACTGGCATTTTGATCACCACCCAGAATATTAAAGCTGAATACCTCAAAATACATCAAATAATCCTGCATTTTATTTTGATACATTAGTCTCTAGTGTATTTTGTAATTTAATTTTGAAGCCATTTTCATCATGTAATCTCCCCGCCCTCTCGGGGAGAGGGGGGGGGACTAACAGTCCGAAGAGAGAATTTCCACAGCACTCATCATCTCTGGAGTCAGTGTCCCGGCAGACTGGATCCAGGCTGGATGGTTGAAATCCAATTCAGAATAACTGCAAGGTTGATGCCTCCTGAGTGAAACAGTGAAGAAGACTAATGAATGCTTCTAGCTGCGCTATAAGACATGGCACAAGGTTTTTCTGTCTTGCTGTGGTAATTCCATGCGTTGTAAAATTTGAATCTGCCTGACCATTCTACCATTTATTCCACACTTCCAGGTCCCTGTGATGCTTACTACAAGCCAAGTTTAATCAGAGGCCAGTTCAAAGGTGTAATCGCTTTTCATGTAACGTTGTCATCACTCTGAAACAAGCAGGTGAGGCAACAGATTTCTGAAGAGAATATCAAAAGAAGAAAGAAAAAAGAGAGACATTGCATTGGGAATAAGACGCACAACCGAAGTAAAGGACAGGATTAAAGCTCTTTTTGCTTCTCAGAATGCAGTCCTCCCTCAACCTAACTCGGTAACCAGCCTGTTGTTGGTTTCTGTGAGTCTAAATGAGTGTAGAAATGGAGTACCTACTGTATTATTCTGTAAACAGCTCAGAACACACCGTTAACCTTAAACCAACAGTCATCTTCTGGCAACTGTTAAAGCCTGCAATGGATGTTTAGCTATGGAGTGATCTCTCTCTACCAGGAATTACATCTCTATGGAGTGATCTCTCTCTACCAGGATCTACATCTCTATGTAGTGATCCCTCACTACCCGGGTCTAGATCTCTTTCCAGTACCACCCAGGACGCTGTTTTGGCTCTTCCATCCATTTGCAGAGGGTAGAACCTCTGGGACTCCAGGTTCTCCTCATAGACCCACAAGCCTTCTGGATCCTCTTTCACTTAGGCCGCATACTTCAATGGATTGGTTCCATCTAAAACCCTATGAGGCATCGCTGAAGACACATGGCTGATGCCTTTCACTTCACTTGTAGCGAAAAGTCCAACTGAACAGGACCTTAGGGCATCACTGACACCATGCCTTACAGTGACCAGGAGTACCCCGGCCAGAGTCTGGCCCAGTCAGTGGTTCTGTTCTGCTGTAAGGGGATGATTGAGGGCATCATGGTTATACTGTTCCTGTGGCTGCTTCTGCAGGTTCTGTTCACCAAGCAGCTGGAAGGTATGGTCCGGATGAAAGGTATAGAACAACATCTACATGGTATCACACATCATCAAGTCTTAAGGAAACATGACCAGCATGGTCAAATGTTGTCGGCAACGTAATTAAATAAATGCAACTTTATTTATTTACTTATGTTTCATCCGGAAAGTTGATTGCGTACAATTTACAGCAGTGAGCTGTGGAAAAATTACAAGGGAAGGAGAGGGGATGAATTAGACAATTAGAAGCTGGGGATGATGTAGGTATTAGGGCCAGATTGGAAATTCTATACATCTGCTGGTTGAGTTTAGCGCTCATATGGCCAAGATTAGAGGTTCCAAGCCCATTCTGTTTATGCTATTCCTATGGTTCTGATATTTGCGTTGTTCTGCAGTTCACTTGCAGGTTCTACTCTTGGTTGGTCTGGTGACGTTCTGTCTCTCTCTGATTCTGGGCTGCTTGGTATGCTGGAGGAGAACCAAGATCTGCCCTCTCAATGACCCCGCGACAACCCCGGCACCACCCCTCACCGGTTCCGGTACTTCCCCGGGTGTCCAGACCCAAAGCCCGACTCGGCCCGAGCCTCCCCAGGCTGAGAGCACCTTGGTCAGGCAGCAGTATGAGGAGCTAGACGGGTCAGTCCGTGACTTCCCCTCCACCTTCAGCACCCCCACTCCGTCCGACTCCGATGACGATGCCTACCCCACCCTGCCTCTGTCCACCTGTCACTTCTTCCGCAGGGCGTCGTCCTCTGTTCACAGGGAGCAGCACCCCAAGTCTTACTTCCCCCTCCGCCGCCTCTCCACCCCCTCCACCTCCTCGCCACTCTACAGGCAGATGACGCCCCACCGTGGCGGTGCGCGCGCCTCCTTCCCCTCCCTCCCCCGCCTGGGGCTCCTGTCCAAGACTTGCCAGGTGCTGGAGCGCCGCCGCACGATAACAGGGGACCACCTCCACCCCGCCATTCCGCTCCACAACCTCCAGTATGGCTCCACCTGCAGAGCATCACCCTGGCCGACCCCCACCCTCCACTTCTCCATGGCGTTCTCCCCGGAGAGGGGCTCCTTGTCTGTTACGGTCCTAAGCCTCAGTGGGGCCTCCCACAGCCTGAGGGACGTGTCAGTGATGGGCAGCCTGGCCCCTCTGGGACCCTGCCCCCACCAGGCCTCCAGGTCCTGTGGCCCCAGCTCCAATCCTGGGACTAATCCGGACCCCCATACCCTGGGTTTAACCCTTGAGGCTGGGTCTCTGGAAGAGCTCCAGAGATGTATGCTCAGACTGGCTGTGTACACACAGGATCTGCCCAGCATGAGGGGCTCCCCTCTGGGGAGCCTAGAGGTGCAGCTGGGGGGGGAAGACTGGAAGGCAGAGCATCCCATCCACTGCAATATGGAGCTCAGTCCCTTCAATAGAAACATGAAAAAGGTAGTGGGGATTATGGAAATAGGATGATGACAATTCTTATTACGATGATGATGATGATGGTGGTGATAGTTATGATGATAATGATGATGGTGATGGTAATTATATAATAATGGTGATGATAATAGGATGATGATAATGATGATACTGGCAGGTTTTGAGGTGACGTGGTCCGTATTATGAGTCGATAGATTTTCACATGGTTTGTGTGACAAGAAGAGATTGCAAGGGCTATGTTTTGACAAATACAGATGTTTTTGTTTACCTGTTGCATTAGGTTAATGCTTACGGTGTACAGTGGATGGGGGGGTGGGTGAGAGATGTGACAGGTGTACTTTAGAGAGGGGAAATCACTCAAATGGAGGCACATATGCTGCTGTGTGCTGAGTCGGAGCCTTACCGGTACTTTAATGACAGGTTGGCATCCGTTTGTTGTCATGTGACCATAACCCAGCACAGACCACTTTAAATGAGTGGTTCACAGTTTTTCAGCTTTATGTTCCTGTGGGAGGTTCCTCACCCTGAGGTAAGTTTTAATGCTGGGAGTAGCTTGGATCAATGGTGGAAGTTTTTAAACAGGCATTGTGATACAGTGAACTACTTCTTTAACTCGTAATAACATAATGTAGTGTAGTATGTCTTTACGATTCCTCTAACTATGAAAACAACGTTTCAGACCATCTTTCAAATATTTGTTTGCTGCAGAAATGCCCCAACGATTGAATGCCATGCCAAAGATACCATTTAGATTTTGGTTGGGCATCAGATTGCTATGTAGTTACTCATGTGGTTACTCACAATACTTCTTGAGGGATAATTTGTTGTTCTTTCTCAGTTAGTTTTAGCTGAATTCCTCACATCCCGTTTTCTCATGTCCTTCTCAAACTACATTGGAGCAGAATATCCAAGGCCCCAGTCATCAGGCGACAGTTTTTATTTATTTTGTGTTATTCGATAGGATTAAATTTATATCTGTATATAGAATGCATAGAACAGACAGGCCTCACTGATGTCAATGATTCATCCTCTCTAGTAATGTTCAATGGATTTCATTGAGGAATCAAGGAAAGGCAAAATGGGAAAGAACCTGTCTGCATGATTGCAGTGTAGTTCCCTGGAATGCAGCCCTCGTCTGACTGTTTCACATTTGACCCCAGAGCCTGACAGACCAGGATGCTCGGACCAGTAGAGGACTGAGCTGTGGCCCACAGGTCCTGGGTCAGCTGTTAATCCTGCTCCAGTACCAGACCCTGGCACACCGTCTCAAAGCTACAGTCCTCAGGGCAGATAACTTGGCCAGCCTCACACAGACTCAGGGAGCTCCAGGTACAATTACTCTGACTCTGATTGTTTCTGACTCGATCTCTGACTCGGTTTCTCACTTGGTTTCTGACTCTGTTTGTGACTGTCTCAGTCTCTGACTGTTTCTGTCTCGGTCTCTGACTCTGTCTCTGACTTGGTCTCTGTATCCATCCTAACATAGTCCATCCTGATCCAGACATTATGTAAGCTAGCTGAGCTGTATGTGTTGCCCTACGCTCTGAGTTTTGCTTGTTGGGGCAGAGGTAAAAGTAAGCCCCCGTGTTTGCTTTTAATGTCTAAGGATTAACCAATGTCTTACAGGGTCTGAATTAATGCGTTGGGAGATCATCGCTGTTTCAAATGACATTGTGGCATAATCCTTGCCTCACAATCCTTCAGACAATGTTTCAATCATCTCCAGCCCAGTGCTCATCTAACCAAGGTGGTTATTGGTTGGTTGGTTGGTCAGATTTGGACTGGTAGTCTGTTGTTGTACTGCCTGAGCCTTCCAGTTCACTGTCGGTGAATACATGCAAGGGCCATTGTCCCTCAGATACAGCATAACTGTAGAATAGAGGGAAGAAAAAGTGTCTGCAAGAAAAATAATATGGCACTAGAAACCCCCAAAAGAAACCCTTGTGTCCAGAATAATGTTCTGGACATTATTTTTTAAAGTACAAATGGATTGTTTAAAAAAAATCCTTCCAATTCCTCAAGTGATGATGTCAGAGAATGAGCTGGCCAATCAGTTGTCCCTTTGCATTCATATTTTGAATGGCTGGTATACACCCACTCAATTCCTTTGTTGCAGTACACCACAAAGCTGATTTTTAAAATCATTTTTTGAATGTTATTTCACTTAAACTGTAATTAATAAAAAAATCACATTTAATAGAAATTTGGAAACATTGGAAAGTTAGTTTTTTACTACAACCCTGTTTCCAAAAGACAAAGACAACATCAGATGTTGAAACTGAGAAATGTTATTATTTTTGGAAGAATACATTCCCATTTTGAATTAATTGCCAGCAACACATTTCTAAAAAGTTGGGACAGGGGCATGTTTACCACTGTGTTGCATCACCTCTTCTTTTAACAACACTTTGTAAGCGTTTGGGAACTGAGGAGACCAATTGCTGTAGTTTTGAAAGTGAAATGTATTCCCATTCTTTCCTGATACAGGATTTCAGCTGTTCAACAGTTTGGGGTTTCCTTTGTTGTATTTTTCATTTAATAATGCGCCAAATGTTTTAATGGGGGACAGGTCTGGGCTGCAGGCTTGCCAGTTTAGCACCCGGAGCCATGGCTTACTACGGAGCCATGGTGTTGTAATATGTGCAGAATGTGGTATGGCATTGTCTTGCTGAGCAAGACTTTCCCTGAAAAAGACGTCATCTGAATGACAGCATATGTTGCTCCAAAACCATTATATATTGTTGAGTATTAATAGCGCCTTCACAGAAGTGCAAGTCACCCATGCCATGTGCACTAATGCACTCTCATACCATCACAGATGCTGGCTTTTGAACTGTGCACTGACAACAAGCCAGATGGTCCCTCTCCTCTTTAGCCCGGAGGACGCAGCATCCACAATTCCCAAAACAAATTTCAAATTTTGATTTGTCAAACAACAGGACAGTTTTCCACTTCGCCTCAGTCCTTCTTAAATGAGCTTGGGCCCAGAGAAGGTGACGGCATTTCTGGATCTTGTTTAGATATGGTTTCTACTTGCATGGTAGAGTTTTCACTTGCAATTATGGATACAGCGCTGTACTGTGTTAACAGACAATGGTTTTCGGAAGTGGTCCTGAGCCCATGCAATGACTTCGACTACAGAATTGAGTCTGTTTTTAATACACTGCCACCATGAGGGCATGAAGATCATCCAATATTGGAGTCTTTTAATGATATTACGTGCCGTAGATGATGAGATCCCCAAACTATTTGCAATTTTACATTGAGAAATGTTATTCTTAAATTGTTGCACTATTTGCCCGCACAGTCTTTCCCAGAGTGGTGAACCCCTCCCCATCCTCACTTCTGACAAACCCATCCTTTCTGGAATGATCTTTAAATACCCAATCATGTTACTGACCTGTTGCCAATTGACCTAATTAGTTGTGTGATATTCCACCAGGTTTAATTTTTTAGCATTATGCGACTTTTCCAGTCTTTTGTTGCCTCTGTCCCAACTTTTTTGAAATGTGTTGCTGGCATCAAATTGAAAGTAGGCATATATTTTTCAAGAAACAATAAAATGTCTCAGTTTCAACATTTGATATGTTTTGATATGTTTTTTGTGCTATTTTCTATTGAATATAGGGTTTAAATGATTTGCACATCATTTCATTCTGTTTTTATTTACATTTTACGCAGTGTCCCAACTTTTTTGGAAACAGGGTTGTATTTTTCACATTGTATAATAATTGTGAAGACATTAAAATGAAGAAATAACACAAATGACATCATGTAGTAACCAAAGAGTGTTAAACAAATGAAAATACATTTATATTTTAGATTCTTCAAAGTAGCCACACTTTGACTTAATGACAGCTTTGCACACTTAGCATTCTCTCAATATGAAATGTAGTTTGATCTGTTTAACACTTTGTTGGTTGCTACATGATTCCATATATATTGTTTCATAGTTTTGATGTTTTCACTATAATTCTACAATGTGGAAAATAGTCAAACTAAAAAAATACCCTTGAATGAGTAGGTTTGTTCAGAGTTCTGAGTGGTACTGTGTATGAGCAGGTAAATAGAGGACATCGTTTTCATATTGTATCCATCTGTCTCCACAGAGTATCATGTGGTTGTCAACCTGCTCCATGAAGGGGTGGTAATTGATACCAAGGAGATAAAGCGTGTGGGGGGTGCCAGCAGAAATTGGAATGCCCCATTTATTTTTGACCTGCCTCCTGGTGATGTCACTACAATGTCACTCATTTTGGAGTTCATCGTGATGCAGGTAGAGGGACCACATTTTGTATGCTTTTTTTTGCAACATTTATCACATCACATTAGATACAGTGGATATAAAAAGTCTACACACCCCTGTTAAAATGGGAGGTTTTTGTGATGTAAAAGAATGAGACAAAGATAAATCATGTCAGAACTTTTCCACTTTTAATGTGACCTATAATGTGAACAATTCAATTGAAAACCTTACAATAATCTGGTTGCATAAGTGTGCACACCCTCTTATAACTGGGGATGTGGCTGTGTTCAGAATTAACCAATAACATTCAAACTCATGTTAAATAGAAGTCATTACACACCTGCCATCATTTAAAGTGACTCTGATTAATCACAAATAAAGTTCAGCTGTTCTAGGAGGAATTTCTGGCAAGTACTGGCTGTGCTACATGTGACAACAATCTCCCGTATTCTTCATATGAATGGGCTATGGGGTGGGGTGGCAAGACGGAAGCCTTTTCTTACAAAGAAAAACATCCAAGCCCGGCTGAAGTTTGCAAAAACAAACATCAAGTCCCCCAAAAGCACGTGGGAAAATGTGTTATGGTCTGATGAAACCAAGGTTGAACTTTTTGGCCATAATTCCAAAAGGCATGTTTGGCGCAAAAACAACACTGCACATCACCCAAGGAACACCATACCCACAGTGAAGCATGGTGGTGGCAGCATCATGCTTTGGGGCTGTTTTTCTTCAGCTGGAACCGGGGCCTTAGTCAGGGTGGAGGGAATTATGAACAGTTCCAAATACCAGGCAATTTTGGCACAAAACCTTCAGGCGTCCATTAGAAAGCTGACGATGAAGAGGAAGTTTACCTTTCAGCACGACAACGACCCAAAGCACACATCCAAATCCACAAAAGCATGGCTTCACCAGAAGAAGATTAATGTTTTGGAATGGCCCAGCCAGAGCCCAGACCTGAATCCAATTGAACATCTGTGGAGTGATCTGAAGAGGGCTGTGCACAGGAGATGTCCTCGCAATCTGACAGATTTGGAGCGCTTTTGCAAAGAGTGGGCAAATATTGCCATGTCAAGATGTGCCATGCTAATGGACTCCTACCCAAAAAGACTGAGTGCTGTAATAAAATCAAAAGGTGCTTCAACAAAGTATTAGTTTAAGGGTGTGCACACTTATGCAACCAGGTTATTGTGAGTTTTTTATTTTTTATTTTTCCCCCTCAAAGATTTCAGTTTGTTTTTCAATTGAATTGTTCACCTTATAGGTCATATTAAAGGTGGAAAAAGTTCTGACATGATTTATCTTTGTCTCATTCTTTTACATCACAAGAACCTGGCATTTTAACAGGGGTGTGTATACTTTTTATATCCACTGTACAAATACATTACAAAAGAATACCTTAAAATAAATGAAGTATTCCTTCCTAAATTTTCATTTTAGTTATTTAGCAGATGCTCTTGTCCAGAACCAATTACTATCAGTGCATTGAACTAAAGAAAAACAAAGCCATACCTGACACTTTTCATAAGGGCTCTTCGGCTGTCCCTTTAGGAAAACCAATTTTTTGGTTCCAGGTAGAACTGTTGTTGGTTCCTGGTTGAACATTTTGGATTCAGGTAAAACTGTTCTCCAGGGACCCCAAAAAGCTCAATAACCCTTATTAGAGTGTATATTAAAATGTTCAAAATGTTTCTTCTTTCAACCTTAAAGCCAGTGGTTCTATTCAGTTGTACATGGAGTATCTGAAGTTCTCACAGGTAAGGTTTGAGAAACAACGCTTTAACTCTTCTCTATTCTGGCAGGAACAGGTCTGCTCCAATAGCATGGTGCTGGGGAAAGTTCTGATTGGCTCAGAGACTCCAGAGGCAGGACGTTTTCATTGGAAGGATGTGTGCCAGGGTCAGGTGGAGAGGCCACGTTGGCACAACATCCAATCAGAACCACTGTAGCAGATCGACAGCCAAACATGTTATAAAAGGCAATCAGGCCATCCTGTAGGATGACAGATTCAAGCTATCGGACTGTTGAATGCAGACACACTGTGAAACCAGAATCACTGTAGGAATTCCAGACTGATGTCCAATGTAGGACAATACCAACCAAAATACTTTACAACACTGGGATAGCAGGAAACCGGACCATAGTGGGAATCCAGCCAAACAGTGCAGTTTACTTTAGAACATTAGGAAACCAGGAAACCAGACCACTGTGGGAATCCAGCTAAGCAGTGCAGTGTACTTTACGACACTGGGAAATCAGGAAATCAGACCTCTGTTGGGATCCAGTCAATCACTACACTGCTTCTTAAACCGTATAAAGGCCCATGGGAAACTGCAAAGATCTAAAGGTCAGGGAGTGACCTGCAAAGAGTTGAAAATTAAACCTACAACTTTGGACATTACAGTTCAGACATAAACCACTTGGCACTCATTAAGGCCTTTGTTGGAATAACTTTTTTCTTGGATCAGTCAGGTTTTAGGATGCTGATGTATATTGTATGACATAGTAATGAACCAGCTTGGCTCTCAAAGGGAGCAAAAGCATGGACTTTTGTAGAATTTCCATAACACTCTAGAGAGACCTGAACATTTGAAATAAAAGTCATGCATGTGGACAGCTCTAAATGTAATTAAAATGCAGCTCTAAATGTAATTAAATCTCCATGGGGAATGTGAGGTGGATGATGTGGGTAGTTCTTAACATCTAATGACCACTCTCTTCAGCCGTTTCATCTCAACTAATTGTGCATAGAGCATGTCAACAGCACTGACACTCTACATGTAAATGTTAATTAGGGTTTCAGCAGTTTATGAGTATTTGTTAAGAGTTTGTTATTGTTATTCTTCAGTTTCCACCGTGAAAAATAAAGTGCAAATTCCTGTAGTATAGTAAGGGTTACGGTTGTGAAATGGTAAGGCATAGGATGGTCAAACTTGGCAGAATTGTAAATAACACTTTATACCATCCCATGCAATGCCATACCAATTGTCCACATGGTGGCGCTGTTACAAGAGATGTACTAGGACTACCCGAATAACATGTACTATATTATAAATACTCACGCCGCTCACCCCATGTAATGTATAGTTGAGAAAATTAGCAGATCTGTCGCTACACAAGGAACAAAGTTGCCTCAAAATCCCTTTAGGTCCGCCATAATGGAGTTTCTGCCATTTTGAAAACCTACATACATTGAAAACCTATTGCATTATCATTTTGTTGTTTATTTATGATGTTTTGGTGAGCAGCCTAAGAAGTAGAGAATATACAAATTATGGTTAAGTGTGAAACTTCTCTTAATGTTGCCACAGTGGGCACAATGTTGAAACCCGGAAATGTTGCTTTCAGCTTTAATTATTATTATTACTATAGAACATGACTGGCTATTTGGCATATCAAAAAGTCAAACAATACTATACAAGCATTGTATGATTTTATTGTATTTGGATTTAATTACAAGTATTTGTGACAGATCAACACAGGTCAACAAAAAAAGTCCATAATGTCAAAGTGAAAAATAAAATTGGCAAATT
The DNA here is from genome assembly GCA_016801175.1 of Esox masquinongy. Taxonomy (NCBI): domain Eukaryota; kingdom Metazoa; phylum Chordata; class Actinopteri; order Esociformes; family Esocidae; genus Esox; species Esox masquinongy. The sequence goes on along the minus strand of JACXGI010000256.1, from coordinate 35,635 downwards.
GTTCTGAATTAATTGCAAATTTAAAAGAGAAAGCAATTGATGGCTTAAGTATTCACCCCTTTTACTATGACACCTGAATGAACTGTAGTGCATGCAGTTGTTCACGTTTGTGCAACTTAGGTGTTTCATATGATTTCAGGCTAAATACTACACCAGTATTTGGATTGTCCCACAGTTGGATGGTACACTTCCTAACAAAATGTCATCATGAAGACGAAAGACCACACAAAGCAAACCCTGAATAAGCTTTATAAAAAACAACAGTCAGTGGTAGGATTTTAGATATTTATTAATGAAAAGGCCACCAGGAGTTACAGTCTTCCACATCTGAACTGGGAGACACTGTGCGTCCTGCAATAATAGCCGGGATGCTTCACAAAAGTGGAAAAGGTTAGAATACCATTGTTCTAAAATAAAAAGGCTTACCAAGAAGATTCAAAGCTATGTACCCCTGCCAGAGGTGCTTCCACACTACTTTTTATTTTCAATAAATTGTCACAAATTTTGAAAACTTGTTTTTGCAAGTTTTATTTGGTATTGTGTCTAGGTAATTCTGGTTGTAATCCTTATTTGTATGTTCAATTTATGAAGAAGCATGGTGTGCACATTTTTTCCCTGAACAAGGGGAGGATCATGTGAAAATATGATGGTTTTTGTTTAAGTAGAGTTCACCTCAGGGGCCAACTACAATGCATTATGAAATGGGTCTAATCATGTTATAAAACATTCATATTATATTATAAGATCAGCTCTGGATTATGTCTTTGCAATCAAATTTTTTAAAAAGATTTTCCCGCTTTGCCTTAAATCCATGTTTACAACAACAAACATATGCAAATAATGATCTATGAAACTCTAAAAAACATTGAGGGCAGAGACTTGATCCAGAATAAGAATCTGATGTAATATGCATTCATTTATTTATTTTGTTGGGACAGCGTAACACAACATGCTTCTGCTTTTATAATATATTCTAGTCAACTATAAGTGTTGAGTCTGCAAAGAAAAGAAAAATAACTAATAACAAAAGTAGCTTGGGGGATTAAGTGGCAGCACAGAAAAGGAAAATGGGTGACTTCAAAGTCTGGGTGACAGATTCTTTGCAATTAATGTAAATTAAAACAATTATAATAGAGATTTTTATCAGTGATCGTGAGAGCTGCAAAATGAAAAAAAACCCCACCTGTTCTGATATATGGATTTTATGGCATAGTTATCCATCATCCTCATTGCTTCCAGTTCACAGCCCTTTTCTTAGGCATGTGAATGATTTGCTGTCAAGCTTGTGTAGGATCAAGCTTGAGAATATCATTGATAAGCTGTTTTAATAAAAAAAATACAACACAATCCTAAAATATGATCTGGAAAAGCACAACATGCATAATAATTGATTGGTAATTTCACATTAACACCGGCTTATAATCCTTAAAGGTCCCAAACCTTAATTTCAGAACAATACTATGGGAAATCTGAAAAGACAGACGATTGAGTGGGGAGCTAATCGGCTGAATTAATCATGAGCTCACTTGGAAACAACAGTCATAGTTTGGTCATCCTATTGTAATCTTGTTTCATCCAAATATCATCCCATTTTATAAAATTAAAACACTGCTGTTGAGGACTGTTATTAACTTTAGATTATGAATGTTGCCTGACTGCAGGGAGGAAAACAGGAATCTAGAGTCCATCAGCTCCAAGGACTGCAGGTTTGTAAGGTGGAAGCAACATGTTGAAGACCCTTCAGGTGGACTGCTTATAGTGATCAGACCCTACACATCTGAAATAAATGTGGTTTCGGCCAAGGAGCTTTCGGGAGTGAATCAGGCACATCCTCCATCTTCCTCATCCTCTTCTTCCTCATCCCCCTCGTATTCAGGACTGGCAATCTGCACCTGCTTAGCCAGGAATATTCCATCTTCCCAGTGGGAGGGGGGTGACAATGAGACCCGTTGTATGTCTCTCTCTGTGGTTCTGTCCAGTTGTAGGGGCAGACTGCCATCTGACGTGATCCTCTTTGTGTGGCTAGACGCTGAGACGCACAGTGCCTGGATCTGTGGCTGGAACCTTAGCTTGGCTAGGTCAGGTCAACACAACACATAAAACAGGTGAACACACACGCAAACACACACACCCTCATTTTAAGGCTAGCTGACACAAAGAGGTTCCTCATACTCTATCTGAGAGAAGAATATCAAGAAATATTCTAATGCCTAAATGTGCTTTAACCAGAAAAACACTCCATCCGAAATAAGTGTTGTTTAATAGATTCCTGTTTTATGATGCTCCCAAAACATTCCTGTGTGCTGGGATGATGAGTGTGTAAATCCCAGATACTCTGTACCTGCACAGTTATTTTTTTTACCAGAAAAAAAAAATCAACAACTGGAATGAAGCCTGGACATGATTTTATTATCTAAACACTACAGTGTTTTGTTATGAAAGTTATTTGATATGAGTGTGCCGTTTCAACCTAAGTAGAAAAAAAAAATGCATTTCCAAGCAATGGATACTCAGCCAGCAGATTCAGTGGTTGGGGTTAGGCATTGGAATTGACATTGGTCAGGGTTGTGGTTAAACACAGGGTTAGGAATGAGTTCTGGGTTAGAATATTTAGGGTTAGAATGTTAAGGGTTAGGAATGTTTACGGTTAGGAATCTAGAATCTGTAGAATCTTGAGAGGATCTCTGCACTCCAGACTGTTGCTGAGGTGCAGGAGATATAGAACACCACTGAATAGACAAGGAGTCTCTACACACTCTAATATTCCTGTCAATTGAATAATCTGTGCTTTTGGCACACCTTCAGCACGGCACATTATGCTTGATCATGAGTTTGCTGTGAGGTTCCATCCCAAATCCACCGGCTGTGTACCCAATTTTAATCTGAACCGCCAGATCACTCCCTGACAGAGAGTCACACCACAGCAGGAAACCAGAGCCATGCATTTAGAGTGAGGATAGTTTAGAATTGTGGTACATTTACATTAGACTACAATGCCAGCTCCTCATGTGCAACACTGACCAATAGCAGCTCACAGAATGTTCAGAACACTTTTTTTTATTTAATTTTGTTTCTCGTCATTAATAGATGCAGTAAAGAGGTCAATGGTAGGCAGGGTGTGGGGATGGAAGAAGGATGCCTTCATCAGAATCAGAATTGTCTTTATTTGTCAAGTACATTTAAACATACCCATAGTTTTACTTGGTGTAACAGTGCTGATGGTGTTTGCACACAGAGACAGAATACTCCACCCTCTATGAATGACCATATACTGTAGAAACATTTTGATCCGTAGCAATGAAGACATTCCGGATCTTTCCCCCATGCATTTCCATGGCATTTCAATTGTTTTGGAGTTCCATTGACCTCTTCACTGCATCTTTGTGTAAATTAAAGTTGTCCCAACTGCAAATACATGGGTCTGGTGGAAGCGAACAAAATTCATATGAGGATCACAGCGGAGGAGCGATTGATTTCCAAAAATTAATAGACTTAATAAGACTTTTCTTTGATTCAGTCCAACTGAGGCTTCTGTTACAGTAGAAGTTGGACAATGCAGAATCTATTTTAAAATGTAAATTTTCTTGTTCTGCTTCTTCTATGGGTTGTTCAACAAATTGAAAGGGACACTTTCTGTTGGAGTGTGTTATTTGAGCAGGTTTGAAGCCTGAAGTGGCAATATACTGTTATGGAATTTACGGGTTACTCCTGATTTCTTAGAATTATCTGATCCTTATTTAACCCACAGGAAGTCCAATTCAAAACTGTGAGATTCCACAATAGACCTGCCCATGCTAAAATGGCATTGAAGCTTTCTCTGTCTAAGTCTTTTGGAACTATTGTGATGATTTTTGAACTATTGTGATGATCACACCTTTCACCTTTATGGATGTTCTCATGTCTCTCTTTCAGATTGCTGGTTCCCAGACTGATGGCTGACATCTGATGTAGAGGGAAAAGTGGATTTTAGGCTGATTTGAAGATTGAATAAATAGTGTGGAAAAAACCTATTATATTTGGTCTCAAAGAAAAGGTTTGTGAAACTAACATTTCAACTAATTCTCCTCTGACTGTACAACAATTACAAAATTGGCAAAAACAATAATTACATTTGTGGAGCACATCGTTTTGATTTTACAGAAGCAGTTTGTCAGACTGTCAGAGTATTCACAGCTGTCCCATGATACAACTATTTAGCCGTGATCTGTGTCTTAAGGCCCAGTGCCCTTCAGCTATAAAGGGGAGGTAGTCTGTAAGATGTCCCAACCAGCACACTATTCCACATATATAGTTCACTAAGTTTGAGTACTACTAGAGCTGCAGTATGTGGCATAATCACTTTAAAGGGAATAAGGTGCCATTTGGGGCTTATTTTTTGTTAAATAATAATTTTCAAGGCCTTGGAATGCCAAGGCAGATACCCTCTGCCTTGGCATTCCAAATGTACAGCAAACGCCACATGATAATTTTGTCCTATTTCCCGTATGAATGGGCAAATATACAGTGGCCCCTCCATCTCTCCCTCTCTGCCCTCTACCTCCCCTTCAATCCCTGCCCCTCTGTTCTCTATCTCTCCCTGCCACTCACCTCCTCCCCTCCCTCCCTGTGTCCTCTCCCCTCACTCCCCCTTCCCTCCATTCCTCCCCTTAACTCCCAGTATTTATGAAGCTGGGATTAACAGTCAGCCCCCATATGTGTGTCTGTATTTAAGTCAAAGGTGAATCTCATGATGAATAGGGTTTTTGGTGTGTGCGTGTGCGCATGTGTGTGCGCGGGCGGAATTGAAATCCTCATGAGTCCGACCAGAGGTTCCATCACTTCGTTAATTGCATTATAAGCTGTACAAGCGGAATCCTCAAAATGAGTTTCCGCAGGTTATTTCCAGGCGTTAGATTATCTCTCAGTTAGTATGGTAAGCACCCTGGAATTAAGACCTCAATTATTAAACCCTTCCATATGACTGTTCATACCAGTTATGCCAACTAAACACTTTATGGGGCATTCGTGAAGTTGTCACATTGTGTGTTCATTATACATACTGATTTATATGATGATTTCCTGGTCCCACTTAAAACAAACTATAACTATATAAAGGCTTTATAGGGCTGTGTCTGTGTAATCACTACGTAGATGTTTTACAGATCTTTAACAAATTAATTTATAGATCTACTACTTAATTTGTCATACAAAAGGTTGTTTGCATATGAAAGATTTGTGAAGCAATTACAGACACCTTCCAAATTATTGGTACCATTAATAAAGATGAGTAAAAAAGACACACAGGTAACTGTTCAAATTATCCAACTAGATTTTCCTCTTTACAAAATTTCCTCAGATCCTTGGGCTGTGTCAACATAAACAACAGGTTTTCAATGGGATTCAAGTCCAGGTCTGTATCCAAGTGGCTGTAAACAGCCATTTCAAAATGTAGATTTTCTGGTCAATTAACCATTTATTCTGGATATCAATGTGTGCCTGAGGTCATTGCTGGAGGATCCACTCCTGGAAAAGGCTACCAGATTTTTTGGGGTAAAATTAACTTGCTTAAGTTCATGTTGTCACTAAGCTTAACTAGGGCCTCAGGTCCTTTGAAAGTAAATCAGTCCCATAGCATCAACTCTCCACTACCATATTTTTCAGTAGGAGGTCCTTTTCTTTTGACGACTGACCCACCACTGCTGGGTTTGGCCAAAGTGCTCAGTTTTCATTTCATTGGACCATAGCATCCACTTCTAATCCAAGTGTTAATTCCTTTTAGGAAAGACAGGGAACCAACATTTGTTAATTGCTTTAAATACTTCCTTTCTTGCACCTTCAAAACAGGCTTTTGGCATGGAGGTGAGTGTTGTAGATTTGGAAATCATAGAGGTAAGTTTTATAAATTCAGTATGCAGCCAAGTTCTGTAGCCTTCCACCTTGAATTAATCTTTGCCTCATGAACCATTTTCCTTACTGTCTGTGTGAGCAGTTAACACTGAATCTTCCACCAGGCAAATGTACTAATGTTCTACTGAACAACTTAACTCTTGCCCTAATGGTGGTACATTTTTATAATATTTTTTGCATTTTCTTTTTTCCTAATTTTTCAACCCCCTGGTAAAACAGGACACCATGGAAGACAACAATACATTTCCTAAAGAATGAGATATTGTTAAAAGAAGTAGAATGTTCATGCAGAGCTCATTTTGTTTGATTTTTTTTTCTCTATTTGCATACAATATTACTCATTGCCTGCATATCACTTATACTGCTTTTTTTTGGACATCTTCATCATAGGCAACAATCATTTTTGAGCTGACTGCCATGTCAGCCAAGTTCAGTATGTTTTTAGAAACATCTCATGCACGCCCACTGAGACCTTCAGAGATTGTTCTTTGTTCAGATTAGAACATGTTTATAGTGAAACCAGATTGCTCACTGTGTGGGTCTTGCTGTGGAGCTCCTCCTCTAGTCTGGTCACCTGCTTCTTGTCTTCCAGCTCCCTCTCTAGTTTCTCTGGGTGCACCTCCTCCTCCTCTTGCTCCTCAGAAACAGGCCTCAGTCCAGATCCCCGCTGCCACTCCTTCTCCCTCAGCTCCTTCTCTCGCCTCCTCTGACTAAGGAGTGTGTCCAGGGAGTTCTGACGGAGAGGGGGGAGTTAAAGTTGTTGCACTCAGAAACTACTCAGTACAAAAAATGAGATCTGAAACAGATGTGGAACATCTGAACTTACTGTAATTACAATAATTTAGTTAAAGGTGCACTGTGTAGAATCCTGCCTGTAACGTTTACAAGACTGACACGACCTGTCTCCTCATCCCATATTGAATAAGACCAGAACAAGATTAATGAGTCCAGGATGTTGGGGGAGGGGGGGGTAGTACTGCAAGTGTCTAAAGCAAGTACAAGGAGATTATAAGTCAATGGAAATTAATAGACCGACCTATTAAAAGTTTAAATGGGGAATATCTTGGGCAATTTTGAAAAAAAAATAGTTGATACACAAACTGAGAACATTAACAGCAGATGTCATCTGGTCATTTATGCTTGTATTTATGCTATTAGTACAGTAAAAATCTTGCATATGGCTCCTTCAAGGTTAATGAACATAAGCCAGAACTTATGCAGTTTTTTATGTTTGATTTTCTACTAGCCATCATACCTCTTTAGATGCTAATTGGCTTTATACAGTGTACAAAAATCTAACCCAAAGAAACAAGAGTACGGTACCTTGATGACTTTTGACTTAGGTGCCCTGTCTTGAAGTGAGCGACCTTCACCTCCTTTCAAGTTCACAGGTCCTGCTCTTCGGGTGGATGTGTCATAGACCTGAGCCAGCTGTTCACGCTCTTTAAACAAGCTCTTCAACTGGACCAACACAAACATGATATATCACAAATATTGTACAATACCGTTCTCGCTCAACTTTTGTTTGGCAAAAAAAGCCACTGTAAAAAATCTCCAGAAAGGTGACTGAAAATATTATTATTATAGCAACTCTGTGCCGAAGTATTCCCAAAAACAAATATGAAACACAGTTAGGGTGTTATCTTTAAATCTCCTTTTTTGGTGTGCTCACTTTGTACTCAAAATTTTTTTTAAAAAAAAGAATTATATTCCAGCCTCCTAACCAAAAATAGACCCGTGCCTGAATCTAGTGGCCAACCCTGACCTGACGTTTTATTATACACAACCTGCTCTGTCACCCGTCTTCTCTGTTCATCCTGGTGTACTATGCTTTCCATGGAGACCGTTTTCTCTTTCTTGCTACCAACTGCTGCTTTCTCGTCTCTACCCTGTTGAGGAAGAAAGAAACATGTCGAGATGTTTCTCTGACACAATCCACAAAAACTGGCACTTTCCTCTACAGCTTTTATGAGAGACGGTTGGGTGTTCGTGGTCTGGGCTCCTACCTGACGTGGCTTACGTAGCGCCTGTGGCTTCTCTACTGCCTCCTCTCTGTCTACCTGCAGCTGGCTGGCTCTTCTGCTGTCTATGAACAAACACAACACATAGGCCAAAGAATGATTCTCTGATGACAGTTTTCTTTCATCAGAAAGATGCAAGTGGTTATTGAATTAATTGAAAAAATGGGTGGTCCCAGGAATCCAGTCCAGTGTCCTAGCACTGCAGGTGTCATTCTCAACCACAGTGGAAGTGTCTCCTCCTCTTGCCTTCCAACTTGGTGCTCAGCGAGTTGGTGTGCTGGACGTCTTGGCGTGAACCTTCTCCGGCCTGCTCCTTTTGCTTGATCAGCTGCCGAAGTGAGAAAATGGACGGGGAAAAGACGGACTAGGAATTTTGTACACAGTGAAAACACAAATTATCGATACATTTGAGTGGTCTTTGAAGAAGTTATACATTTTTCTGGTAATGAGGGAGGTACCTTCAACTCCAGTGTCGAAACATTGATTTGTGCCTCAGTCCGTTCCGCCTCTCTTTGTCTCACCAGACGACTCAGAGCATGCTCTCTGATAATATGTTGGCATCATATATTCAAGGCATCATCTTTAAGATACACATTATTGCTCATGTACTGTACAGTGACATGTTATAGCTAAGACCAAGCTAATATACTGTACTTCTCCCTGAGGTCCCGCTCCCTCTTCGTCAATTCCAGCTCCAGCCTCTGAAGTTCACTGTTTTGCTGAGACACCTATGTCAAAAGATGTACATTCTTTGAGAACATATTCTCTTTCACATTAATGACTTAATAATCCGGTCGATAGAGAGATGGATACATTGATTGACTGACTGAGTGACCGCTAGATTTATAAATAGATGCATTATTGGTTCTCCCCACCTGTCCCCTGGCCGACTCTAACTCCCGCTGATGCTCCTCTAGTTCAGTATCTCGGAGCCTCAGCATGTTGCACACCTCCTGTAGCTCCGCCCTCACCTGAGCCACCTCCTCCACAGAGACCTGGGCAGTCTGCTCATGGCTAGATAGGATACAGCTTTGGGCACATTGATTTTAATTTTTTTGGGGGGGGGGGCTTATTCCTCCACAATTAAATATTGAAAAACTGGATCATACTCACTGTGTCTCTGTACCTTTATCGAACGTTTGCACAGCTTGCCCACCTGGCGAGTACAACAGGCAGAAGAAAAGGGTTTGTCGCCCCCTAATGTTCCAGTGTGGCATTACAGACATACCAGGGCTCGACACCCTCTTCCTGAACAGATATCCTCCAGAACATTTTAAATCCAACCCTCTTTCTGAGTAGATAACCTCCAGAACATTTTAAATCCAACCCTTGTCCTGAGCAGATACCCTCCTGTACGTTTTAAATCCAACCCTCTTTCTGAGCAGATACCCTTCTGTATGTTTTAAATCCAACCCTCTTTCCTGAACAGATACCCTCCAGAATGTTATAAATCCAACCCTTTTCCTGAGGAGCAAACCTTACTGTAAGTTGTAAGTTCTCTCTCCAACCTTATCTACAATTAACCTCATTGAGCTTATCAACCAATTAGAATCAGGTGTGCTAGCTTAGCTGATTTTGCCCACAGCAAGAACCTACACGATGCTTGCTCTTTGGGAACAGGATTGGATAGCACTGCCTATTCTCCTCAAATTCAATTTTAATTCCCAGGTATGAGGGTTGTCTCCACCTTTGAGTTTGTTGTGCAGAGTCTGACTCCTGCACCTCTCCAGCTCCAACTGTTGTTTACAAGCATCCAGCTCCACCTTCAACAGAGAACCAGCATCTTTCTGGACTCTGTTCAGCTCAGTCTCTGTGTTGGCTTTGTGCTGCCGAAGTGTCTGGATCTCTTCCCTGAGGAAAAGCAGATGTTAGTAATGTTATTGCAAGCTATAGGGGCTGGCATTCATATTTAAAACGTAATATAACAGATCATAATAGAGTTCATAATGTCTACTCTCACTTGTCTTTCTGCCCCTCCGTATGAAGTCTCTGAACTTCAATCATCAGCCGCGCCGCGTCCTCCTGAAGCTAGAGTGAATACTCATCAACACAGTTCTTAACGTAGAACATCAAACAAACAATGAAATATATAGAAATATATTACTATATACAGTATCTCACAAAGTGAGTACACCCCTCACATTTTTGTAAATATTTGATTATATCTTTTCAAGTGACAACACTGAGGAAATGACACTTTACTACAATGTAATGTAGTGAGTGTACAGCTTGTATAACAGTGTAAATTTGCTGTCCCCTCAAAATAACACAACACATAGCCATTAATGTCTAAACCGCTGGCAACAAAAGTGAGTACACCCCTAAGTGAAAATGTCCAAATTGAGCCCAGAGTGTCAATATTTTGTGTGGCCACCATTATTTTCCAGCACTGCCTTAACCCTCTTGGGCATGGAGTTCACCAGAGTTTCACAGGTTGCCACTGGAGTCCTCTTCCACTCCTCCATGACGACATCACAGAGCTGGTGGATGTTAGAGACCTTTCGCCCCTCCACCTTCCGTTTGAGGATGCCCCACAGATACTCAATAGGGTTTAGGTCTGGAGACATGCTTGGCCAATCCATCACCTTTACCCCCAGCTTCTTTAGCAAGGCAGTGGTCATCGTGGAGGTGTGTTTGGGGTCATTATCACGCTGGAATACTACCCTGCGGCCCAGTCTCCGAAGGGAGGGGATCATGCTCTGCTTCAATATGTCACAGTACATGTTGGCATTCATGGTTCCCTCAATGAACTGTAGCTACCCAGTGCCGGCAGCACTCATGCAGCCCCAGACCATGACACTCCCACCACCATGCTTGACTGTAGGCAAGACACACTTGTCTTTGTACTCCTCACCTGGTTGCCGCCACACATGCTTGACACCATCTGAACCAACTAAGTTTATCTTGGTATTATCAGACCACAGGACATGGTTCCAGTAATTCATGTCCTTAGTCTGCTTGTCTTCAGCAAACTGTTTGCGGGCTTTCTTGTGCATCATCTTTAGAAGAGGCTTCCTTCTGGGACGACAGCCATGTAGACCAATTTGATGCAGTGTGCGGCGTATGGTCTAAGTACTGACAGGCTGACCCCCGACCCCTTCAACCTCTGCTGCAATGCTGGCCGCACTCATACGTCTATTTCCCAAAGACAACCTCTGGATATGACACTGAGCACGTGCACTTAACTTCTTTTATCGACCATGGCAAGGCCTGTTCTGAGTGTAACCTGTCCTGTTAAACCGCTGTATGGTCTTGGCCACCGTGCTGCAGATCAGTTTCAGGGTCTTGGCAATCTTATTATAGCCTAGGCCATCTTTATGTAGAGCAACAATTCTCTTTATGTAGAGCAACAATTTTCAGATCCTCAGAGAGTTCTTTGCCATGAGGTGCCATGTTGAACTTCCAGTGACCAGTATGAGGGAGTGTGAGAGCGATAACACCAAATTTAACACACCTGCTCCCCATTCACACCTGAGACCTTGTAACAATAACGAGTCACATGACACCGGGGAGGGAAAATGGGTTATTGGGTCCAATTTGGACATTTTCACTTAGGGGTGTACTCACTTTTGTTGCCAGCGGTTTAAGACATTAATGGCTGTGTGTTGAGTTATTTTGAGGGGACAGCAAATTTACACTGTTATACAAGCTGTACACTCACTACTTTACATTGTAGCAAAGTGTCATTTCCTCAGTGTTGTCACATGAAAAGATATAATCAAATATTTGCAAAAATGTGAGGGGTGTACTCACTTCTGTGAGATACTGTACACTTGATTTGCAGCCATTAACTACGATACATTAACTAAGGGGACTGCTTGATTGACCGATTGATATTAGAGATGATTTCCTCTTACTGTATCTAGCGGGATAGTCTCTCTGAGCTCCTTGAGTTCTGCCTGGGTGGTTTGTAGAGCCATGGCAACATCTTGCCACTTCTCACTCCAGTGACAGGCCACAGCCCTCAGCTGCTCAATGCTTTGAGCTGACTCGGCCTCAAGCTGACGATGCTCCTCCTCTTTCTGACGAAGCTCCTTCTCTTTTTCCAGGAGCTCCGCCTCTAAGGTTAGGCAGCAGTCATGTAGCCTCTGGTTCTCTGACTCCAGGGTGTCCTTGGATTCACTGGTCATGGTAAAGTAGTGTGACATTAGCAACAACAGTCCTATCAATAATACTGTCTGGTTGCGTAAATGTCCAAGACATTTTTTGTACCCTGTGGGTACAGTGTAGGCAGCTGGTGGCAACTTATTTGGCTGGAATTAATGAAGATACATCAAGACACACGGTTAGTTTCACTCTGGCTGTTATAATCAGCTGTGATGCATCAGCTTATACCTGAGAAGACTGGTAAGGTGTCGTCTGCCTTAAAGTAACAACTCAATCACTGGCTTATTAAAGAGAAAAGCAGTGCTCCTACCATGCCACGTACCAATCTAAATCTTCTCAGGTCTGTAGTACTTAGTGTTCAGCGATCAATTCAGCGACCGAAAAAGTTGCCTTCTTTCTACATTTTCCAGCGTACACTGCACCCACTCAGCTGTCTGTTGTTCTCACCTGAGCTGACCGCACCTCTCCCTCAACTCTGTCACCTTCGCCTTCTCTCCTCCATTCTGTCCAATAGCACTCGGCAGCTCCTCATTCTGTCCAATCAGCTGCAAGCGCTCGGTCTCCAGAGCTGTGATCTGATTTGTGTGGATGACTCTCTCCGTATCCAGCTCATGCAGCCGAGCCAATGAAGATTCCAGATTGTTTTTGGACATCTCCAGTTCTGAGGTCATCTTCTCATTAATCTGAACAAGCCCATGTTAATCAGATAGATGTTTTTGGTCATCTCCAGCTCTGAGGTTACCTACTCATTAACCTGAACAAGCCCATGTTAAACAGATAGATAGATGTACACTTAAACATTCAGAGAGGCTATGAAATACCTATGCATATAGTTAGTTCATTAGTTCAGAGAGGACAAAAATGAAGCTCAACATTGGGTAACCAACGAGTAATGCACTAGGTTAATGAATAAAGTACCGACCTTTTTGGGGTAAATATGAGGAACTTTTCTGATGTGATCCCGTAAAACGTTTCCAGCAACTTAACACTCAATAACCAGCCCGGTTCTGACTCAACCTCTCACCTCTTTCACAGCGACGAGTTCCTCCTTCATCCTCACGGCCTCCTGGCCCTGTCGCTTGACCTGGTCCCTGGCCTCAGCCAGCTGGCTACTGAGCTCCCACACCTGGTTGGTGTAGCCCTCCCTGGCCCTCTGGGCCCTCTCCAACTGCAGCTCCAGGCCCTGGGTGTGCTTGTCTCGGTCTATCTTCTCCTGTACCACCATACAGTACAAGTCACACAGATGGGCTTGCAAAACCACAGTCTTTTCCTTACATTCTCCGTCTTTCCAAAAATCTTTTTTTTTCATCTTCCGGGAAACTTCAGGGGCATTGCTACACAAAACCCTCACACAGATACAAGCAGCCTTTGCATCATTATGCCCTTAACTCGACACTCACAAACACGCCTTGATGGTAATGCCAGATTTGCAGGAAAACTCATCAGATATTGGACTGGTGCCACAGTGTTTAGCTGCTAAAGACGATGGATGGATCTGGCCTGACCTGCAGCAGACGATCCTTGTCTGATATGACTCCAGTCAACTTGGCCTTCAGGTCCTCCACACTGTTCTCCAGCTTCATCACCTTGGTGGTCAGGAGGTCCCTCTCCTGGGGAGATGAAGAGAACAGTGGTGAACAGTCATGTCAAAGCCCACTTGAGTATCCATGACATGTTGAGTATTTAGTTTCAAATAGATCTGTAACTCATAGCCGTTAGGCACTTTGCATGAGCTGCTGGCCATATTGCTTATAGCTGTCCAACAGATATAGACGTGTGTCTAGGACCAAGGTGCAGGGCTTGATTCGAAGCTCAATGTATCTCTTGACTGATTTGGCCCTGTGGAACCACGTGACATCCAGAGATGGCCTACTCTACTCACCAGAGCGGCCTGGTCCAGCTTAATGCGAGCTTCACTGAGCTGGTCCTGAAGTTCCTTGTTGGCCAGCGTGGAGCGATCCAGTTTCTGGTTCACCTCCTCTGTCTGGCTCAACACTGTCCGCTGTACCTGGAAAGACAGAGAAGGAGAGAAATACAGAGATTAGCTTATAATAATGGAAGGGAAATGTCAGTGTAGGCATGGAGAGTGCTGGTGTCTGGTTTATCTCTCCATTCAAATCCAGCACTGTTCACTTGACCTTGAATGAATAGGAAAGGTGTGGATGGTAAATACACAAAGATGTTATATGAGCACAGCCATGGAGAAGCCCAGTAGCAGGAATATGAGTCTGAACTGATTGTGGAGTACCACAAGGAAGTGTTCTTTGTCCTCTTCTAGCCTGATCCTACAGCTCAATTAGTTAAAAGGCGACTGGGTTAAGGTCATCAAAGAACATGCAGGACCTATAGAACAATAACATTTTGTAGGTTTTAACTCTAATCCTAACCTAGTACACCTGATTAAAGAAAATGCTACTTGATTAACAGTTTTGTTTGATTCTAACTTACAGGAGGGTTGATCTCCAGGAACAGTGTTGTAGTTTAAACCTACAGGAGGGTTGATCCCAGGAACAGGGTTGTAGCTCAAACCTACAGGAGGGTTAATCTCCAGGAAGTGTTGTAGTTCAAACCTACAGGAGGGTTGATCTCCAGGAACAGGGTTGAAGAACACTAAAATGAGGAACTAGCATGCCTACTCCGGACTGTACTAACCTCTTTAGATGAGCGTAGTTGCTGGAGAGTCCTGTCTCTCTCTGTCTCCAGGGCTTCAGCTTTCTCCAAAGCCTCTCTGAGGGCTTCTCTCATTCTGCTCAGCTCCCTCTCAGCCTTCTGCTTACCCTACATTCATACACCACAGGAAGCTGCTAAGAGGATGGCTCAAACTAGCGGCGGGAATTGAGTGGATGCAATGGCATTTCAACATTTGACAACAACGCATTCAATAACTCTGACAGTTTATCCCATTCCAGTCATTACTAGAATCCTGTCCACCCAAAATCAAGAAGCCACAGGCCAGCTGTGAGACCAAAACAGGCAACGACCAAGGTATTCACTGTACTTACATAAAATCCAAACTGGGAAATAAAGAAGTAAATGGGTCCCGGATCTGTTGGTGTTGCGTGAACTCCTATGGTTACAAGAACAACAACTAAAATAATATAGAAGTACAATGTAATATAAAGAGGTACCTCTCTGTAAAAGTCTTCTTGTGTAACAGGTAACATCCTGCTTAGTGCGTTGTTGTTATCAGTTCTCGACGTGGTAGGTTTCATAACGCTCTCTTTCTCCAGAGACGATCTCATCTTCAACATGTCCATCTCCAGCTGAAGGACCCTTCAAGTATACATGTATGCATTAAAGTGCACACTTACAATATACATGTGTCCTTTTCCAAGCCTGCAACAATGGGCCCTCGGGGAAGAATTAAGTGGTTGGAGTTCACTGAATTGAAGATATACGTGGAATTCACAACAAAGCCTCCTAGGGCAGGGCTGTTCAAAGTGGGGCCTGCCATTCTAAACTGTTTAGTGAAGATATTCACTTGTCTTGCAGTTCTCCACGACGCCGGGTCTCCTCGAGTCGATCCAGCTCAGCTACCTCCTTCTCCTGCTCAAGAACGCTCACGGCGTTGGCCAGCTGCTGTGGAGCACAACAGAGTGAGTCTCTGTCTGCATCGAATGCAACTATAATCAAAGGAGTTCCAACAATTCAAAACTACCCTGTTTGTTTTTCTTTAGGACCCTGTTATTACCCAGATAATTACATTTTTGTGCAAAACCATACAAGCTAAACCCACCCACTGGGCTAAAAATGAACCGACACTTTTGGCATTTGCCATAAATGCCTGATGGTTGGCATATCTATGCCTAAGCCCACAGATGCTTTCACACAAACATAAGTACACACACAAACACACACACACACACACACACACACACACACACACACACACACACTAACCTTGTGTTTGAGCTCCAGTATCTGTGCTGTACTACTACCCGGCTGTAACGTGGGCTCTCGGATTGTCATCAGGTCTGTCTGGCTGTCCAGGTGTCCATGGGCCTCACGCAGCCTCTGCACCAGCTCTGCCCGTCTGCAGGTATTAGATTATATTACACTGAAGTGCTTGACATGATATTATAGTGAACCTGAAATATTATTCCGCTTGAGGCACTGTTCCTAGCACAGAATAGCTCAGAAGTAATCTGGAGCAGTGCTGGCAATCAAAAGTTACGTGGGAAACCTATTTCAGTTCGCTTAAAGAGACACACAAGTAAGCAGCATTATAGCAAAACCATTTTAGAGGGTTACATGAGAGAAATATAACTTATTATAAGCTTCATAACAAAGACAACGTGAAGGCCCACACCTGAAGCTACTCTCCTCCAGGGCCGCCCGGAGCTCAGGCCCCGGGGAAACAGGTGACATGGACCAGAAAGCATCGCCTGCGGGTGTATGGAACCCAGACTGCCGCCTCCTTTTACCTAGGCCTGGGTCACTCTGCCTGCCGAAAACACTATCTATGCCACTCCCAATGGTGCTGAGGGAAAACCATACAGCTTTGTTAAAATAACATCTTGTACGAAGGACGGGTGTATGTAGCGGTTAATTTGGGTGGGAGCCAGCGGGAGCCTAGCTCCTGCACATATAGTATAAACGAGGGAGAGTTGAGCTCCTGTACTTCCCCTGGTCAGCAGTTGAACATTTTAGACAAAACTGGAAAGTAGAAAGTAGGGCTCCCCCACTTCCCAAATCCCAGTTTAACCCATGGGTGTATCAGACGCGTTCCACTGAGAATGTTTTTTAGTGCAAGAGCTGCTTTCCAGGGCAACATATTTGGATATACAATGTAGTACATAATAAATACATATGATAAACAAAATATATTGATCTGAAGTTACATATTTGAACGCACCAAAACATACAACTTAAAAAGGAAAACCAGACCAAAGCTTAGCATTATTTATTGGCTGTGGAAGACAAAAGTTATCTGGTCTTGAACAGCATTTCTGCTACAGTAAAAACGTTTGTCCTCACCTGGTGCTAATTTTTGACGAGAATCCTCCTGTCATACTTGCTGCACTCCATGCTGTGGACTAACACAACACACAGTTAAATCAACCCAAATCTGTTTATTACTTTTATTGTAAAACAGAAAACACTTAAAATTACCCTCACTGTTATCCTGAAAAATGTAGTATGGGAAACCAGAATTGTCTTACAAAAGCAAAAAACTTCCCATGTCTATAGCTCAAATTGTAAATACAAAATCATAAATTGTACAATTTATTACAAGTTTCTCCCATTGAGGGAAGTTAAAGAAGACCAATCTGGTTCTTTCTTACCTGAGATTTAAAGTGTGACCTTCTGTCCCACATATCTAAGTCTGTGAGGGACAGTGGGCTTGAGTCTCTGAGTGGGCTTAATGAGTGTCTAAACGTCTTGTTGACACCCAGTCCTCCTGACTCACCACCCTGGTCATCGCCACCCTCACCGGGGGAGCGGCAGAGATTCTCACCCGCCCATAGCAGGCTCATATCCATATTGACCCACAGATACCCTGGTAGGTGGAAAAAGAGACAAGGACGGATTGTTTCATGTTAGTGGCACTTGCTGGTTGGCTATTATTACTATATTAATCATGGAAGACATGCCTTCGGTTTTCCAGTGGTTGTTCTGCTTATAATCTTTAACAATGTGTTGTTAATTGTCAAACGGCGAAGAAGGTCCAAGGCGTCGTGAACAAGAAATCTGTGATGGATTTCATATGGTTGCTATGAATCTCACTGCTGTTTACTGCACAATTAAGTCAACACACACTGATATTTAGCCTTTCCTGGAGCATAAGCACATACGTATTTAGCTAAAGGGATTTGTTGTAGCAAACAAGTTTTCAACACACTAATGCAGTCTAGCTTTATAGTAAATACAGTTCAACAACACCAGCCCTCTCCTACCTTGTCTCCTGCTGTCAAAGACCTCTCCTGTCACTGTTCAATAGTTCTTTTCCTACTCCTGCCTGTTAGTTGGCCTGATTGTGGGAGCCAGTAAGCTGTTGAGAGTGCTGCCCTGGGCAGAACGTAGCCATGGTTACCTGCACACATGGTGAAGTGGTTCCTGGAACGAGTTTGCGTGTGCTGGTTGTTGGTTAGGGTGATGGTGGGTGTGCTAAGTCCAAACCTGGGCAGGCCACATTGTCTTGTGGTGACCTCACTGCTTCAGTGGCCTGCAATGAAAGGGAAAGATTTTCATTAACAACTTTGGTAACCTAGCACGACCCATTATTGACTCAAAAAGATACATTTAGTCATTGATTCCGACATGCATTGTGAAATATATGTTTGTTTCATGGCAAAGAATAATTGTTGAAACATTAATGTAACATTCATTTTTATTCTCCTGCTCTATGAAGCCTCTCGTCTCAATATTGTGTCTTTTCTATGAAAGAAAGATGATTTAAGAGGTGAAAAATGTTGATCCTGGACATGACGGGTGTGACGTGAATGATGAAGAGCAGCACCATGACTCATTGTTATTAGCTGTCTCAGCAGCTCATTGGGAAATACTGCAAGCCACTGAGTCAAGAAGTGAATTGGACACCGTGATTATAAGGTCTCCGATCTTTTAATTTTGTGGTTGTTGGACACAAAACATATTTAGATTGTTGAGCAGAATAGCTCAATAGCCATTCGTTTTAACCAGATTTAAAGACGAATTCCACGATTGTGTTAATCTGTATTACGTCCCAGACTGCATCTTTTTTTCCATTTGGTGTCTCCTGACTAATCAAAAGATACAAATATGATGCCATTTGAAACTGCGATGACCTTTATTTTGAAATTAACAACCGTGACTAAACGCGCCGGATGTTGCGCAATGCTTTGCTACTGAAACAAAGCTAAACACTCAATCAAGGACGCTTGATTTGATGTATTTCGTTTAAATAGCAGTTTGGGCAACAGTTCAAAGTTTCATTTAAAACACTCGTTGTACGGAATATCTTAAAAGGTATGCACATTTACTCTATGAAACAATAAGGCATTTAAATGCCATTCAGAGACGAGATCATACATCGTCAGACAGTCAGGGGCCATGTTGTTTGCTGGCTAGGTATTTGCGACGCGTTAGTTAGCTAACCTCAAACGTTAATCAAGCGAAGAGCTTGCTAACCTGACCATTTTTAGTGGTTACTCGATATCATGAAACTAGCTAATTCACACTTGGTTGTAACTTATAGTTTGCTACTGAGGTAATTACATTAGTAAAAAACGTATTCTGTCAGGCTAGGTAGCAATGTAGTTAGCTTTAAGTTAGTTAGCTACGACCACAAGTTCCATTGTTTTGCAGTCTCAGCAACCATTAGCATTATTGACAATTGAACAAGATGGGCAGAACCTTTCTCTCGTGATGGATTAATATGTAGTTAAGCATTACCCTTGATGTAACTAGTCATTCAAGCTTACATAAACTAAATTCAAATTGCTTGCTTGATTGACCAAATAAATGTATATATGTCATTGTTTTTAACTAGACAGGATGGCAGCAGACTGGTTGGGTAGTCAGGTTTCAATAAACTGTGGAGAAACTCTAGGCGTGTATCAAGGAGAAGTGTCATCGGTGGACCAGTCCAGCCAGACCATTTCTCTCCGGCAGCCCTTCCACAATGGAGTCAAGTGCCCTGTCCCAGAGGTTACGTTCAGGTGCCGTGGTGTTTTATCTACATTCTAATGATTTATATGACCGGGAAAGAGATGTCCTTTTTTTGCTGTGCGGATTCAGTAAATGTATTTTTGCACCGGAGGCAGGAGACCACGTTAGGCCACATGGTGTTTCTTGAAACATTAACTATTTGAGTTCCGTTGTATGAATTAAATATTGATATAATATGTGATCTGGTAATCTTCATATCATTTATTGTGCTTGAAAAAATGACTAATGACAAGCTTAAAGCCATATAGCGTTCTCTACACGCTATATGGCTTTTTCTCTACACAGAAGTTAGTTTTTGGACTGGGGGCACACATACGTATCTGTGTAAAACTGTATTTATTTACAGTATTTAGATACTGTAAAAAAAAAAAAGCACAATTTATTTTTATAATTGTCTATCTCAGTGCCATGGACATCAAGGAGCTCAAGCTCTTGCACATAGTGAGTAGCAAAGATGGTATGGGTCTGAAGAGCAGTGCTCCAGTCACAGTCCCTCGCCAAGAAGACTACAACACCTCAGAGACGTTGGCGTCACCTCAGCAGCAGTGCTCTAAAAGCTTTGGAGACAAACACTTGGAGGTGCCAGGCCAGCCCAAGGCCTTCAGACGGAGACACAACTCCTGTAAGTACAAGTGAAGATAGAGGAAAACATTTGAGATGAAAGACTCAAGTTGAGGGAGTTAGGGGTCTTGTTTTCTTTACTATCTCTGGTAGTGCCACATTGTGTTCATAAGGCGCCCAGCTGTGGGAAAATAAACAGATAAAGCGTGGATCTAACTGGGCTTATAACACAAACACATTTTAGTTTTCCTTGTTCTGTTCTTACCTCTCATGGCCTACCTGGAATTATGTGATTACCCAGAGCGGTACTTCCTAAAATTGGGTTTTCATTGTTTATTATTTTGAAGGATTAGGTGAAGGTGCTGTTGAAACTGGTTTGGTGATTTTCAAACCTGTGCGAATGATCAACCACCTCCAGATTCAGCTGCCACAAAATTGTCGACATCAAAAAATAAAAGTATGAAAACCAAAAGTGCTTATTGGCTCTGACAAGCCCAGATGACATTAGCAGTAGAAAGTTATCTTCTGCCAGGGAGGAGGTTTAGCCTTCCGTTTCACAACGTGTGTCACAGTTGTTAATGGCATTCCCCCGGGAAGTGACATGTTTGTAAGATCATTTTATTTCACGGTAATCGAGAATCACAGTGCAGTGTCATTGTTTTTATTCGAATTTTTTATGGTGCGATCTATTTTAAGACATGTCTATACTTTAATCAACTGGTAAGCAGGGAAAGGTAGCAGGGAGGAGTGATCCGGATAAAGGTTCATTGGATTTAGTGGCTCAGTCGGCTTTTTGCAACAACTTCATTCAACAATGTTCTGAAATGGCAGGATTCCGCTGTTCCCCAGCTGAACTCCAACTTTCTTAACTCTTTTTTTGGGGGGGGTGTCACAGGGTCATCCAGTAGTCGGGGCGCCAACCAGGTCACCCCCAAGAAGAATGGAGTGAAGAATGGAGGAGTGGGCCAGAGACAACACAGGGACGACGAGTGTTTCGGGGACGATGTGGATGATGGGCTGGACACGGACTTTGACTTTGAGGGCAACCTGGCGCTGTTCGACAAAGCTGCCGTGTTCTCGCAGATCAACGGGTCTGATCGGCGCGGCAACGGGGCCCGGTCACGTGGCACGCCGCAGGACCAGACGACGTCACAGTACCGCCACGATGAGAACATTCTACAGGCCCGGCCTGTGGTGTACCGGCAGATAGCAGTCCCTCAGCCCGGACCTCAGGAGTACTGCACTGGTAGGTAGTATGTGGCCTTTGAACACACCGGCGCTGAGCTAATTCTACACCGGCCATGAGCTCATTCTACACGATGCATGTCATTCACGTTTGCTTTCAGTTTAAACTAGCCAAACTCAGCGTCACCTGATCTTCCCACCGTGGTGAACAAGCAGCGGCTCAGACGGATCAACGAGCAATAATAAAGATGGATGTTTGTCCCGCCCCCCTCACTCCACGTGTCTTCTCTTCTTCAGATTCGGGTCTGGTAGTGCCCAGCATTTCCTACGATCTGCGCACACGCCTGTTGTCTGTGGCTGAGCGTCATGGCCTGTCATTGGAGAGGAGGCTGGAGATGACTGGTGTCTGTGCCAGTCAGATGGCTCTAACTCTATTGGGCGGACCCAACAGGTGAGCTCGCAACGGTTTTACTGTGAACCCCCTACTGTCAGGTGGTCCAGAGGTCTGAGCTTCTGCTGCCGGTGCGCATTTACTGCTGCTGAATTGGTTTGAATCCACCCCACTATGAGTGAAAACTCTCTATCTACTACACCGTATCAATACGGTGACATAAAAAGCATAAATGCCTGAAAAAAATCTTCATGAAAGGTAGTAATAATTAGTCAGGTGTTATTTGAACTTAAAAACAAATGTTTGTGCTATGGACCACAGAAAATGGGGAACCATCTGTTTAATGTATTTTAATTGAATGTAATAATCAAGAGTGCATTGTCTGATCTAATAACTTGTGTGATGTGTTCAATGTCATACCTGGACCACATAAAGACTAGCTGTTGCATAAGAAATATCTAACAGGGATCATAATCAACTAAGCTTCACAGCCAAACAGTTCTCCATTTTCCAGAACCGTTTCAAGGTTTATTTGTCAAATGAACTGAACCACACGGTGTCACCCTGCACAATGAAATTCATGTGACATGGCACCCGACAACTACGTAGTGAGAGTTAGGAAGAAGAATATATAAGCAAAAATATAGCCTGACAAAAAAAAAATTATAAAATAAAGCAAAAATATACATAAGACTGTACACTAGCAGCAATCTGGGTAGTATTATTGAACATTTAGAAATGGCAAGTATGGCAGTAATATATATAACAGTGTAAACTAGCATCAATTGGTCGAATTACTGAATATTATAGATACATACACCGAGCAGCCATAATATTATGACCACTGACAGGTGAAGTGAATAACACTGATAATCTTGTTATCGTGGCACCTGTCAGTGGGTGGGATATATTAGGCAGCAAGTTAACATTCTGTCCTCAAAGTTGATGTTAGAAGTAGGAAAAATGGGCAAGCATAAGGATCTGAGCGCCAAATTGTGATGGCTAGACGAGTGGGTCAGAGCATGTGTTCCCAGTCTGCAGTGGTCAGTACCTATCAAAACTGATCCCAGGAAGGAAAAGCGGTGAACCGGCAACTGGGTCAAGGGCGGCCAAGGCTCATTGATGCACATGGGGAGCAAAGGCTGGCTTGTGTGGTCCGTACCAGCATTAAAAAGTTCATGCTGGTACTGATAGAAAGGTGTCAGAACACACAGTGCATCGCAGTTTGTTACAAGTGCCTACATGGATAACTTTTTGAGAAAGTTATCCATGCATTTATTATGTCTCGGCTGGATTACTGTAATTCCTTGTACCTGGGGGTAGATCAGAAAACCCTAAATCGGCTCCAGTTAGTACAAAATGCGACCGCACGACTTTTAACCGGTCTAAGAAAACGGGAGCGCATAACACCAATTTTGGCCTCCCTCCATTGGCTTCCTGTTTGTTTCAGGATTGATTTTATGATTTTAATGCTTGTCTTTAAGGTTTTAAATGGATTGGCCCCTTTATATCTGTCTGAACTTTTACATCGTCATTCTCCAGCCCGAGCACTGAGGTCAGCTAACCAGTTACTTCTAGTTGTCCCAAAAGCCAGGGTAAAAACTAGAGGGGATGGCGCTTTCATGGTGGGTGGTCCCATCCTCTGGAATAGCTTACCCCTGCATATTCCAAATGCCCAGACTATACACACTTTTAACTCATTGCTAAAGACGCACCTTTTTACTCTGGCTTTTAATCCTAGCTGAGTTGGCATTAAATGTCTGTGCTGCTATTTTGTCTGTGTCTTATGTGTATCTATGTAATTTTTTACCTGTAAATTTCATATTTTTTGTATACTTTGATATTTTGTTCTGTACAGCACTTTGGTCAACGACAGTTTTTTTTAATGTGCTTTATAAATAAAGTTGACATTGACATACAATGGGCATGTGAGCATCAGAACTGGACCACGGAGCAATGGAAGAAGGTGGCCTGGTCTGATTAATCATTTTTCCTTTTACATCACGTGGATGGCCGGGTGCGTGTGCGTCTCTTACCTAGAAAACACATAGCACCAGAATGCACTATGGGAAGGAGGCAAGCCGGCGGAGGCAGTGTGATGCTTTGGGCAATGTTCTGCTGGGAAACCTTGGGTCCTGCCATTCATGTGGATGTTACTTTGACACGTACCACCTACCTGAGCATTGTTGCAGACCATGTGCACTCTTTCATGGCAACAGTATTCCCTGATGGCATTGGCCTCTTTCAGCAGAATAATGCACCCTGCCACAAAGCAAAAATGGCATAGCACACTACAAATACGTAGTGAGAATTTAAGGAGAAAAATGTATACACAGCAAAAAATATATTATACATATACAGACATGCCAAACTTCTTCAGTCTTCTTAGGAATTATTTTTGTTTTTGGGCAGTTTTCACTGCTGATTTGGCTTGCCTGCACCAAGTGAGGTCATCTTTGATGAACACACCGAGAAACTTGAATTCTGAGACTCCACTTCAGCTCCATTGATATGTATTAGGGCATGACCCCTCTGCTGCTTCCTGATGTGCACAATAATTTCTTTAGTCTTGCAGACGTTAAGAGAGAAGTTGTTGTCCTGGCACCATGTTGCCAAGTCACTTATCTCCTCGCTGTAAGCGGTCTTATCGTTGTCGAAGATGAGACCCAGGATGGTGGTGTCGTCCGCAAATTTGAGGATGATGTTGGAGCTGTGTATGGCCACGCAGTTGTGCGTGAACAGGGAGTACTGGAGGGGACTGAGTACGCAGCCCTGTGGGGCTCCAGGGCTCAGGGTCAGTGTAGAGGAGGTGAGGTTACCCATTCGCACCACCTGGGGTCTGCGTGTAAGGAAGTCCCAGGGTCCTGAGCTTAGGAGCAAGCTTGGTGGGCACAGTAGTGTTGAATGCAGAGCTGTAGTCCACAAACGGCATCCTCACGTATGTGTTGTTGCCTTTTTCCAGGTGGGAGTGGGCGGTGTGTGTCGTCAGGGCGATGGCATCGTCCATAGATATATTGGGGTGGTATACAAATTGAAAGGGGTCCAAAGTGTTTCTATTTTAACATAAACATTTATGGGGTCTATTGGTTTCTTTCCAGAATGTACTGCTAAACGCATTGAGCTTTTAAGTCAGTGGGTGTGTTGATTCCTGTTGCCTTTCGCCCCTCCAGACTGACTCCCAAGAATGTCCACCAGCGTCCTACTGTAGCGGTCCTCTGTGGGCCCCACGTCCAGGGGGCCCAGGGCATCAGCTGTGGCCGTCACCTGGCCAACCACGAGGTGGAGGTCATCCTCTTTCTTCCAAACTTTGTCAAGATGCTGGACGCCGTCACCGGCGAGCTCACCCTCTACGGCAAGACCGAGGGCAAACACGTGTCCAGCATTAAAGGTAATCATCTGCTTCTAGATTTTAGTAGATGAAAAATATTCCCTTTTCCCTAACTATCGTTCTTACTTTCCTGAAGTTTTCGCAAATTCCTTGTTTGAATAAAATGTAGACAGCGAGAAGAGATGAAAGTAAGAGGCTACTAGCTGACCTGAGATGCTCAGCGTGTTAGTTAGTAAAACTGGGTCCCTGTGATTGGTCGGTGCCATAACTCTCTTGGTTCTTCCCTCCAACCAGAGCTGCCTGACAGCCCTGTGGACCTGATCATCAATTGCCTGGACTGTCACGAGAACACGTTCCTGATGGACCAGCCGTGGTACCGGGCGGCTGCTGACTGGGCCAACCAGAACCGGGCTCCGGTGCTCAGCCTGGACCCTCCGGTCGGCGGGCAGGGCCACGCAGTGGAGGCCAAATGGACCCTATCCCTCGCCCTGCCGCTGCCACTGACTGAGGGTGCCGGCCGGGTCTATCTGTGTGACATTGGGGTTCCGCGACAGGTGTTCCAGGAAGTGGGGATCAAGTATCATTCTCCGTTCGGGTGCAAGTTTGTGGTGCCTTTGCACTCTGCATAACCAGGCTGTTATTCACCGAATTGTGAAGGAAACTGAAACAGGAAGGAGGGACTATCTGAACAACACTTTGTGTCAATTTATTTTATTTTTTTAAACATTCTGCCCAAATTAATATTTCCTTGGACTGCCACGGTGTTGGACCCTCAGACTGAAAGAAAAACTGTCCAAAACAAATGGGAGTTTAACGCAGTATCTGAACTTGCTCAATGAGAAGAGCCTGTCAGAGGACACAGTTCAGATTACACCGGAGCAAGCCTTATTCTCCAGACTTTTAAAAAGCATGAATCAGTTTTTTTCTGTAATGCGGTTGCACAATGTATTTCGGAAGACATTCAATTGTCCCCAGTGTGTAACAGCACCTCTCCTGGACTGAGACGAGGGGCGACTTGTCTTTGGCCATGGCCATAGTAGGTCCAAAAAGATGGACAGAGTCTCTCGGGGGTTGGGCCCAAAAACAAAAAGCCACACTGAGAGGTAGAACATTTCTGACTCAATGAGCCCAACTCCAGTCTTGGTCCACTGATTGGGTTTAACATTGTATGGGGTCATCCCAGGGGAATGCATTTGCAGTGCTGAAGACGGAGAAGGTGGATTTTGATGCAGACCTGTTAACATCAACCTGAGAAGACAGGAGGGGAACGTTCGGTGAACAGAGAAGTCTACCAGCCTGCATCAAATCCGCCTCTAACTTTTCCTCTTTGACTTTGGAACAGTTGTCGTTTCTTCATGTCTGCTGTTTTTGTCTTATGTCTGTTCAGTGTTTAGGTTGTTAAATGATGTTGCCGAGATGTTTGATTTCGTAGAATGTCATGGTATGCCATGTTGGCATGATGTCACATTATGATGATATCACAATATGATGATGTCACAATGGCTGATGAAAGGGTGACTCAGTTCACTCTGTCTCTGACGTCATACTAGTTACTGCATTTCAAACCAGGAAGTACACCAAATTCCAATACCAGTTTTTAAATATCCTAATTGGAAAGCATGCTGGCTGGAACAGTGGGGTGTTGGGTCCTACAATATTGTTAAGAAACAGAAGTGTAGTCACGGACACCAATGCTAGTCCACTGTCCCGTTGTTACAAAGAAGTACGTCTGTGAGACCACCAACTGCAGGGAATTCACCCCCCCCCCACTCTCAGCCGATGCATCAGTGTCATCTGATTCTGTCTGACAAAATGTAGCCACGCTGAGAATCAAAATGGTATGAAAGCCCATGGTGTGGTATTGTAGTGCTACGCTGAGAACGTTTTAGACTCTGATCGGCACCTAAGCCAGACGTCTCCAGACGTCACTGGAGTTGAGGGGGATTCTTTTTCATAGGCAGAGATTCAACGACTTCATGTTCCCGCTTGGGTGAGGTTGTGCATAAACAATCATTCAAGATGTTATGGCGAAATACAGGCTGTAATATGGAGATGCTGAGACAGACCTACCCGCTATTCATTTGTATTATATCTACAAGACTTAATCTTGTACATCATTCTGCTGTAACAGCAAAGAAAAAACAATGTGTTTGGTCTATTGAATTGGAAAGATGGGGATGTGAAACATCCAATACTAAAGTACATTTGTTTTCATTGGAAACGGAGATCAGGCAGCGAAGAAGTATTAAGTCTGATTAACTTTGAACAACCTCCTTTCTAGATATGACACATGAAGCACTACATTTTCAGGCTGCTTTTGGTTATGTTTGAGGCAGCTGGCGGTGTTGAGTTGTTAGTTGAAGGTCCAGCATTGTGGATGTTGATCCTAATGTTACATATCCTATATTATAGTGGCCGCTGGTTTTAACTACACGAAACAGGGCTTGACTCCTGTGTGAGCCTGTGAGCCTTTAGGTAGTAAGCCTCTAATTCAGCCACAGGAGAGGTTGACCTACACCTTGTTGGCTGGGTATCTTGAATTGTAAAACAGCGTTGAATTCAGATCTTGCCGTTGAAGGATTCTCTATACGCAGCTGAGTTTAATGAACATAATTTAAACTTTTGGATTTACACCCTAACTTTTAGATAGACTGCCTAAGCCAACGCCATCAGTGTTTGAAAATGGAAATGACAGTTGGTTTCCTAAAGCACTGTTTTAATGTTCCAGAATGTATGTGTTGATTCATCATAGGAAGGGTTGTTGATACATTATTTTCATTACATTGTTTTTTGGGGGGGTTGGTAGTGTTTAAGGAGTTGTATATTTCTTTGTCTTATTTCCTGTGTGCGCGCGTGCGTGCATGCGTGTGTGTTTGTGTGCGCGTGCGTGTGTGTGTGGGCGGGTGCGGAGTTTGTGGCACTACGGTATGGTTATTTTGATCAAACAGACCTACAAAAAATGTTTCCTGTGACATGTATTCACACACCTATTCCTCTTGCAAGGCCCTAAAGGGTGTTTCTTGTAATGAAAGAGTTCATCAAAAAAAAAAATATCCACGATACATGGTCTGTTCTGAAACTTTGAATTTGTCGTCCCAGATCATGCCGATGGCAGACATGAATAATGTCACCTAGGTGTGTTCAGGTGGACTCTCACCCACATGACAGCCTTGTTTCAAACATTCCATTACCAGGATGCAGTTTGCATTGTTTACAGGCTGTCTAGCTGCTGCCGAAAATCGTTGGCATTTGCATAATGTGAAAAGGTTAGCAACTGTTACATGGCCTTTATATGTTGTCGTATCCCAAATGGCATCCTTTTCCCCTTATAGTGCACTTGATTTGATCCAGGCCTTGGTGTGCTCTGGTCAACTCTAGTTCGCTATGCTGAGGTTTTGGTTCCATTTGGAACACAGGTTTTGTCAAGGAAACAACATTATTTGACATTAGAACGAGTAAAGAATCACATGTTGGCCACCAGGGGCCCCAAAAGCAAGCGTGTTGATTTACAGGAGATGTTTTCTTTTTTTTTTTTTTAAAACAAAGGCCTTTTGATGTAACTTTTAAGATGTTGGCCTCCCTTGTAGCTTGCTAAGTTTGGCTGTATCAGGGGAAGTGTTCATTAACTATGCTCAATGTTCAAGTACATTTGAAGTTGAAATTCATCAATTATTTTCACGTGGACAGTCTTATGCCAATCGAATGCGCCGTATTGGACACCACAGTGAACTGTACCATCGCTATGCATTAAGAAGAAGCTGGTCTCTTAACAGAGGTGGCATAGGTGGTAGGTCAAATGGCTCAGCTGGTGATTCCATATCAAACCATGAGTGATTGACTTTGTATCCTCACTTTTGTGCTATTCTCTGTTCACTGTCCACACAATGCAATTATTAAATAAAGATTCATTGACTCATTTTTCTGTTTTGACATTTTTATTTCAACAATATTTATAATGCATTTAATTTTTCATCAGGCATGTTTTATCAAATATATTTTTGATACATTGCTCTGCTTCAATTCTATTTTCATTGTATTGTAAGTGCAATATAATAATTTCAGTGATGGGTGTGGTCGTAATTTTTTATTTTGAAGTAGCCAATGTATTTGTACCTATAGACTTGCAGACTACAGTCCACGAGCGCCATACGCATGCGTATTGTAAGGGCTCGAGCTAGGAGCGGAACGCCCAGAAGTTTGCAGATAGAAATACAAGTCTTAGAACGATTACAGGATTCATAAACAATTTTGGAACGATGAATGCATACATTTCTATCTTCGGTGTTCTGAAATTTGCTTCCACTGCCCCTTTTGGCTGACAAGAGGAACTGCATTTCCTATTCCAACAAGGCCGTCCGAAGCAGTGGGGAACGATTGAAGCTCGCGCATTATTTGGCTAGTTTCTTCATTTCGAAGCATTTTGGGAAAGTCTTTGTGCTGATGTCAGTAGTTTTTGAGTGAATTTTGTTTTTTCAGCAGTCTTGCATTTTACTTCGCGTGGTTGAGACGCCGCCGTTTTGTCTTCATCAAGAATACTGACGGCATCATCATCTTTGAAATCATAGTCTAATGATTCAAATTTAGATTACATCTGTCGCTGGCATCTATTCCATCCACGCGCTGGCCGAAATGTATCTACTGACCTTTTGTTCCATTTGAGAGGTAAGGGGTGAAAAGAGTTACATTGTTGCAACATCCGCTGCTACACTCGAAACTAGGCTATATTTGTTAGCCTATGATGTGCAATTGACTGCAGATTTATTTAACCCTCTGCTCTTCAAACGAGCATATTGACAGATCCCGTTTCATGAACTCGAGCAGCAGAACTCTAGATACTAACATCGTGTATTACTACCCCTCATATTCCAAACCCACAAGTATGGGCTGCTGTGGTTTGTTTGAATTGGGAGGAGATTGTAGTCAAAAATATCTCGACACCGGGCTCTGGTGAAACGTTTTGCACTAGTAAGTAGGGATAGTGGCATTTCAGAAGCAGTCGGTCTTGTATAGTGGCTTGTCTACGGACGAGTCACGAAACCCTTGATTAAGATCAAGGCGCTGAAGCCGTTAATTCACTTCCTGCACTGGTGTGAAATATTGATCACAATACGTGAGCCCACCCGAGACAGTTTCTAACCCTCAATATGACTCTTACGAACGACGACGACCACTTGTTCTAGCACCACGGTCCAACGGACTAAACAGGAGAACATCGTGAGGCGTGCACTCGGTGTGGACGGCCGCAAACAAAGCCGTCTGCAGAACTGTCAACTTTGAACGCGGTGTAGATGATTAGCTGTCTATACGTGGCCCAGCAAAATTGGTCGATCATGCCCGAACAGCCGGGCTAGCAGAGTAAGACCCCGCTGTTGCTTTGTGTGCACAGGAATTTGGTGGTGATGGTAAAGTCATGATCCTTCACCCCAACACTTGACAGAAGTAGTGTCCTCTGTCACTTCCGCTGGCACTCTGGGTGCAGCAGCACAAAAGTAGTCTTCCGCACAGCACCCTCTCAGCCCCCTTGCTCCTGGGCTCACAGAAAGGCTGCATTATGCGTGATAGCCTGGGTAAAAGGGGCAAAATGCACTGGCAGACGGTATCGCGGAGCTCGCAGATGGTGAACCGACCGCCACTTGAAATGGGGTGGCCGCTGATCCTTCATTATGACGACAGTGTCACTTAAAAGACCACGACCTGACTTCTACATTATATTTATGGGAAGGTTTTAGGATGTAGGCATGAAGAGAGTAGCCGTTGTTTTGGTCGTTACCGGTAAACACACTGCTATGTCTCATCCTGGCTGTGGACTTTTTTTTTTATCAGTTAGACATTATAGACAATTTTAACATTGCAGTCGTGTTATCTGGTGGAAACCATTTTCTATGGGTTACTGTTTTGGAAAACGCCAGAAATAGCATCGTGACTATACCTGTCTGTGTGGACGACAATGAGCTATTGCTAGTCTCATTTTGGTTAATTATGCTATAATAAATACACTGGACATGTTATTCACTCGATCTTAAATTAAAAAACAGGCCCAACCACTGTAACTCAAATTCAGACAATACCCTTGTGGTGTGTGTGTCTGTGTGTAGTGTGTCAGTCAGAGAAAGTGCTCGCCTTAGGCCATGGCAATAATTTCTGCAGCAATGCCAATGACCTGATCTCTGGCCCTGTCAATGGACAGCATCCAGACAGGCAGTCACAGTTCTCCCACACAGAGGGCTCCTTAGTCTGTAGCCGGAAGGAACGGCACGCATGGAGAACAGCGAAGTGGCAGAATGGTGAAAGAGAGAATCCAGCCTGATGAAGATGAATTAAAAAAAACCTGGTTAGCTTGATTCTAGGGCTGTGCCTCGCTCATACACATTTAGCCTCACATAGTTGTATTCGGCAAATACAAAAAGGACAAAAAAACAAGTGAGGGTCTAAATTAAGTTGTTCAGTAACGTTTTTTTTCCCGTGATTGTGGGCACTTTGCAAGGGGACTGTGTGTAATGTTGCTTGTGACAGCTGATTGAGAGGGAGGAATGTAACTTAGGTTCTGGTATGTACTTTATCTCCTGATGAGCCTGTGTTACTGCTGTTATATAGTTTGGGTTCTAATATAACTGGGTTTTAGTACCATTATATAGCCTGGGTTCTAATGTGTCTGTGCTTTAGTACCTTGACATAACCTAGATTCTGATGGGACTCTGTTTTGTAACAGTGATTGATTGTTGTTACCATAGACATATAAATGTGCTTTATATGCGTGATTGCCACAATGGACTTGTTTAAATACATCGGTCGTTCTTTTTTTTCAATTATTGTCAAGAGATTATCTGATGGTTAAAATAACAAGCAAATCAATTTTATTTTTTTACAGCCCTTTTTGCATCATCAGCAACAAAGTGCTTTTACAGATACCCATCTTGAAAACCAGAAGAACAAGTAACAACAAGAATAGATGCACAGTGGTTAAGCAAAACTTCCTAGTAGGCTGGGAACTTAGTGAAGAGCCAGACTGTGGCATCACAGACAGTGTCTTCCCGATATCCATGTGAGTCAGGCTTACCCAGATCAGGATGTCCACACTTAATGTAATTCATAAGTGTGCTTTTAGTATATTCTAATGTGTCGCACAGATACACACCCTTGAAACTCAAGTGTGTGCGTGCGTGTGTGATTCTGTTTTTACTGTACTGAGGACAAGCCCCCATAAATATTATAAAATAACATTTTCCCCACATGGAAAAGGCTATTTCCAGCTTATGGGTTAAGGTAAAATTTACAAATGGGGGTTTGTGTTTGGTGCTTAAGTTAGGTTACATTGAGGTATAAAAGTTAGGTTATTGAGTTTTGGGTTAAGTTGTGTGTGTGCCCCGAGTCCTTCTACTTTTCCTTATTGTCCTAATAGAAATATGAGTATAACATTTAAAGGTCTGTCACTACTAACAGTGAAAGACGATCACACAGTGAATCTCCTCCTCTTTATGGTGTCTTTGATCAGTATGTTGAATCATTGTTTGTAGCTAGTGGTGTCTTTAGTTGTTTACAAGACCTTCTCTGGCTGAGTTCATTTAGCCCCCATCCAAAACATGAAGGGATAGAAACAGGGAGGGGACCAGCTGAATGCATTCATGAGACATTTTCGTTTTCAGTTGTGTGTCCAAAGCTATATGGGCATTTTGTTGGTCTGTAGATGAGGTTAGGCATACTAGATCTGAGCTGTTAGGAGCCTGCTGACTGTAACGTCTGGATGCAAACCTATGCCGTTTGCAGTGGGAGCTTCCGCTGCTTCTCTGAAAGAAACAATGGCACGCAGGCACAAAAGCCTGTTTAACCAGTGTGAAATGGCTAGCCAGTTAGCGGTTATCCTTAGTAGCATTTCAGTCGCAAGTGCCTCAAGGTTTATTTGTGACTCAAACTGCTTCATTGGTGACTTATTTGAGTGTTCTGAAGACCGCTGGCTTGCATCTCGTGTGAGGTGGTCGAACAGTGGAGGAAAGCAGGCTGTCACGTAGCCCGGGCATGAACACTGATGGTTGTGTCTTTGCTTTCCTGTTGCCATGAAAGAGACTGACACAGTTTAGATGCTTTCTGGCTGTACTCTCAAAACGAGCAACATGCTCTTTGTTGCATGTGTTTACCATGTTGTTTACTCATTTGAATTCTTCTAAGGACAACCATGATCGTCCGTGTGTCTAGGTGGTAATTATTAGGCAACAAATGGAAGAACGGGGGGGGGGGGCTGAAACTAGTGGGTTTGTATAGCACACCTGTTGTCCCTGAGGCTGATGTGGTGCACAGTGTCTATGTTGATGACTTCCTGCTTGGTGGCACTGCAGGAACATCTGCAGCCTGTCCGTCTGTCTGACTCTCTGTGGAAACATGGCAATATTGGATTCAGCAGGTGCGGTTGTCAGATATCAGTTTGTCCATATTTTCATGGAGTCAAGTGGGACGAGCGTGCAGAGCTTAAGGCTATTTTGCAACTCTAACTGTTTCCAGTCGTTGGCAACAGCAATCTGAAATGGGTGGCGACCAAAGGAATAATAGCCTGTACGAGTGACCAGAGTGATGTATCTTCCGGAGCTTAGGATGACATTAGACTAGCAGGCGTTAAGTGGGCTGAGACAGAGAGGGCATTTACCTAAAAGTGACTCATAAATAAGTTGGTATCAGTGCCTGGCGTGGAGTGCGAAGGGCAGTTTACCATGATGTAAAGGCCACAGTGATGAGTGAGCAGAGGTTAGATGGCAGCTGGAATTGCTGTAAATTGCATCTGACTTGTGGTGGAGTTTTTTCGTTTCAAACCGCTATAGTCGATGATTGTCAGGATTGTCATTTGTTATAAGTGTATGCTTAGTGGCACGCGGAAAGGATACCTTGTTGAAGAACACAAAATAAATTCTGGATTTAACTTAACATTGCAGGTGGGCACTGTGAGTTTTGAAAGAGTGCATATATTGTAAAGCCTCGATCATACCCACGGCGTCATTGCACTTTGGTGCACCAGGAGTTCATTCCTTTTAGTGAGATGCTACTGTTGCTTTGCAGCGCTGCAGAGGCTGTGGTAATGCATGTTGTTTGGTGCATGCGTTGGTGCATCCAACCGATTCATCAAATTGCATGCGTAAAATGGCTGGGCAGAAAAGGGGTACAAAAGATGAATGTTCTAGTTGTTTTTCACAAATACCCTGTCGATGCATGCATACAACTTGGTGTAACGATGGTGTAGTTGCTTCTGCGTCTCTCTGTGTAATGACACCAGCAGTAGTAGTGGCTAAGGATGCTAGCAGTAGTTTCTCAACTCATCATAGCAGACATACATTGCATCCTGGACTAAGAAGAGCCCTGGAGGGATGACGAGAGAAGGACTACTGAGGCCTCCGACAGGGCATAATTCGAACCCTAAACCTAATTCTAACCCAGACTTAACCCCAAGCCTAAAAATGGTATTGCGTTTGTGAGGAACGGCCAGAAGGTTAGCTTTCCCAAAATGACCTCACCTGGCTTTCCTCAAGCTTTTACCTAGCTTTCCCAAAATGATCTTGCATTTTTAAAATTGTGTAAAGGTCAAACTGGTCCTCACTGATAGCAATACGACACACACACACACACACACACACGATGAGCGGATGGCCACTGAGACCTCCTGCAGGTCCAGAAGGAAGCAAAGGATAATTAGCTGTGCATGGAGCAGGGCCAGTGTGGAGATGAGGTGGTTGTCATGCTAGTGCACATTAAGGCCTGTTTATATGAGGTCATATGTGCCAGGTTAATGGGAGCTGTTTCGCTAGCCTCCCCCGTTGCCGGGGCTATTTTAGTGGCTGACGCAACTACGCCCCATTACTGTAAGTGGGTTAATAATTGATTGTGCAGGATAATAGTGTGTCATTTCACACAATTCATTAATAATCTAGGACAGTTGCTCTCTTGTGTTGCTGTGAGCTCTGGATCTGCATTTTAGTGTTGCTCCGTGGAGGTGTACGCCCACCACACAAGGGAGTGGCCGACCGACCGTTTCAAGGCCTAGGGTGAGACTGCTCCGGACCTGTCAGCCTGTCCCATCTTGCCGGTAGTTCTACTCACTGAAGTCTTGTTCCCGTGCATACATATTTTAGACTAAACACGCCGCTCATACGGCAAGACGTCTTCTAAGTTGAAGGGAGAGAAATGTTGAAAAACCTGTTAGATTTGCTAAGGAAATGATTGGATGAGAATGAATGGATGGGATGGGTGTTTAACTCTTTAGGAAGTTGGAAAAAGGACCATGCAAAGTATTACCATACACAAACATATATAATTATGAAACTTCAGAAACTGTTGTGAATAGATTTTCTTGGTCCTCTCAGATGAGTCATGAAATGTTCAGAGTGCATTGAGAGGAGTTAGCTCTGGCTCGTTCATAATTCCTCAGTATTTAATATTGTTGTTTTCCTTTGCCTCAGTATTTAATATTGTTTTCCTCTGCCTCAGTATTTCATGGCGTCAGTTAGCTCTGCCTCTGTGTTTCATGGC
>JACXGI010000255.1:91551-161597 GCA_016801175.1 Esox masquinongy | reverse complement strand
TTAATTATGTCCAAATAGAGTCCCGGTGTAGAAAAGTTGGGTAAAAAGGTCAACAGATAAAAATATTGCGTTGGTAAACTCTTAAAGTAGAATTTAACCAATTAGTTTACAAAGAGTAAATTCGAAAAAGTTTGGCAGGTAGCCAGGTAGGTAACAGCAAGCAGCGTGCAGCACGTCAACAATCCCACAATCCCACAATCATAGGATGCCACCTTTGCCACAAGTCAGTTTGTGAAATTTCTGCCATACTATATCTGCCTCGGGCAACTGTAAGTGCTATCTTTGTGAAGCGGAAGCATCTAGGAGCAACAACAGGCCAGCCACAAAGAAGTAGACCATGCAAACTCACAGTGGGGCCACTGAGTGCTGAAGCACATTGTGCGTATAAATCGCCTCTCATCTGTTGCATCACTCATCACAGAGTTCCAAACTGCCTCTGGAAGCAACATCAGCATAAGAGCTGTGCATCGGCAGCTTCACAAAATGTTGTGTTGTTGGATTTATAACACAATTCCTGTCCAAAGCTAATGATCACCAGCAAATTAACAACAATATCATCAAAACATGTTTTTTGTAGTATTTGATATGTTCTCTACATTTATTTACTAAAGCCCTGACCATTTCTCAATGTGCTCCACCTTATAATATTCTTCAACTTATGTAAACAATTATTTAAATAGTAATTTTGTTTTGAGAATAGTTTTCCCATTTTGTTTCGTATATATTATTCCTTAGATCGAGTTGTGACAGTGAGCTGGCTACCTGCCTTATATCAATGTGACAGCCACTTACTGACAGTTCCACACAGACACGCGTATGCAGAGACTCAGCCAGTTATGTTTCTCTGACCTCACTTTCTTGCTTGATACTCCGAACGTTGGGTGCAGGACGTTGTTGCTCTGCTCTGATTCTCTTGTGAAATAAAAATGTGCGCAATGGTAAACAGTGCTCAGCTTGGTAAAATTGTATTTCATAATACATTTCTGTGGTGGCGCATTACAATTTAGCAGTGGGGTTGCGCGGCTCTGATTACAATAAGAGGGAAACACTGGGTGGTCCAACTTTGTGGCAACATTGTGGGGAAGGCCCTTTCCTGTTCCAGGATGACTTTGCCCCCGTGCACAAAGCAGGTTCCATAAAGACATGGTTTGACGAGGTTGGTGTGGAGGGCCCTGACCTCAACCCCACTGAACCCCTTTGGGATGAATTGGAATGTCGATTGCGAACCAGGCCTTCTCGTCCAACATCAGTGCCTGACCTCACAAATGCTCTTTTAGCTGAATGGGCAAATATTCCTATAGAGACACTCCAAAACCTTGTGGAAAGCCTTCCCAGAAGAGTGGCAGCTGTTATAGCTGCAAAGAGGGGGCCAACTCCATATTAATGCCGATGGTTTTGGAATGGGTTTGTCAAACCAAATGTCAGTCACAAATTGTCACTCATTTTGAGATGTCAGTAAAACATTTCTAGAGTGGAAGTTGGTCTGGCCTTTAACCTTAATCTTAATAGTAAGTACAGTGGCTCTCAAATGTATTGGACCTTTCCACATTTTATCCTGTTACAACATGAAATCAAAATGGATTTAATCAAGGATTTGGCACTGATCAACACAAAAAGGTAAATAATGTCAAAGTGAAGAATAAAATCTAATTGTTCATGAATAACAAATACAAACAGAATTTTTTTTTTTTTATCAATACTTCACCCCCTTATACAGGCAACTGTAGCAGCAATTAAAGGCAACAAAAGCTGATTTGGATAAGTCTCTACCAGCTTTGTGCATCTAGACACAGCAATTTTTCCTGTTATTTTGCAAAATCGCTCAAGGTCCATCAAATTGGAACTTGAGCAGTCCACATATTCTCAATTGGATTAAGGTCCGGGCTTTGACTGTACCACTCCAGAATATTGTTCTTTTTGTTTTTAATCCGCTCTTGTGTGACTTTAGCTGTATGTTTGGGGTCATTTTCCTACTGGAAGATTAATATTTTCCCATAGGCTGGGTGTTTTGTAAAAGCACTTTGTGACAACTGCTGATGTAAAAAGGGCTTTATAAATTAATTTGATTGATTGAAATTTGATTGAATACTTCTGAGAACCGCTGTATATCTGAATGTCCAGGCAACAATGCCTGATTAGTAAATTAAGGGGTAGATGCAAAACTCACCATAAATCATGTATTTTTAGGGAGGTTTCAACTAATGCCCCTCACAACT
The DNA here is from genome assembly GCA_016801175.1 of Esox masquinongy. Classification (NCBI taxonomy): domain Eukaryota; kingdom Metazoa; phylum Chordata; class Actinopteri; order Esociformes; family Esocidae; genus Esox; species Esox masquinongy. Next base: position 159,381 of record JACXGI010000255.1, on the reverse strand, counting down.
ACCAACTCTGACCTTGTGGTTTGCATCTGCAGTCAGCCTGCAGGCATCCTTTGAAACAACCTGGCCTAATTGAATGGAATGTGGTGGTTGATGCGGGGCCAACAGCCAAGATGCAGCGGGATGTTTGCTGTTATGTTGGTAACGGTTGATTTACCACATATCCAGTCCCAGAGCGCAGTGTCACATGTTCCAGCAATCACAACACTTTTGATAACGTACCGTCTTGGCCCTCTGACTAAGTTTTGGCCTCTTTCTCTCCCTTCCTGAAAACAAGCAAATGATTGCAATTTCCCACTAATATTCTGACCCAAGCAATTCCCTGGATAATGTTGTGAATGGACTGATTTGGAGAAACATCAGTGTTTGAAGAAAAGCTGGTTTATTATGAATAGCTTTATTGAGTGAATTTATGCTATGCAAAAGTGTAATGTGGGATTTGATTTAAACTTCCGTCTACAGTGACACGTAGATGCTAAAGTCGTAAAAATAAGAACGGACAGTAGCTGCTTTGCGTTGAAATTGACAGAAGTAGTATTGCCTTCATTTTGGTATTATTTCATACTGCTTCAGCATCTTAAAGGCTTGCAGTCATCGATTTTTGAGCACTGGATTTAAAAATGAAACTGTCGAACCAAAAAGGATACTCAAAAATTGTGTAATCTGTCATGTGCTGATTTGGTCTCTCATTGTAACTACTTTCTGTCAAACTTGGAATTTCATTGCTAACTGAGGTATGATAGTGATTATGCTTTAGATTATGCATATATAAACAACATTTTACACATCCAGCACAAAATGGAGGGATTAATTTCCAATAAAAGTCCCAGACAGCATATTACAACACTGTTTCCAAAAAAGTTGGGACACTGCATAAAATGTACATAAGAACCGAATGCATTGATGTGCAAATCATTGAATCCCTATATTTGATAGAAAATAGTACAAAGACAACATATCAAATGTTGAAACTGAGACATTTTATTACTTTTGGAAAAACACATGCCCATTTTGAATTTGATGCCAGCAACATGTTTCAAAAAAGTTGGGACAGGGGCATGTTTACCACTGTGTTGCATCACCACTTCTTTTTACAACACTCTAAGTGTTTGGGAACTGAGGAAACCAATTGCTGTAGTTTTTAAAGTATAATGTTTTCCCATTCTTGCTTGATATAGGATTTCAGCTGCTCAACAGTTTGGGGTCTCCTTTGTCGTTTTTTTCGTTTTCAATGGGTGACAGGTCTGGACTGCAGGCAGGCAGTTTAGCACCTGGACTCTTTTACTACAGAGCCATGCTGTTGTAATGCATGCAGAATGTGGTTTGGCATTGTCTTGCTGAAATAAGCAAGGCCTTCCCTCAAAAAGATGTTGTCTGGATGGCAGTATATGTTGCTCCAAAATCTGTATTGTTCAGCATTAATGGTGCCTTCTGCAGATGTGCAAGTCACCCATGCCATGTGCACGAATGCACCTCCATACCATGACGGATGCTGGCTTTTGAACTGTGCACTGATAACAAGCCTGATGGTTCCTCTCCTCTTTTGCCCGGAGGACGCGGCGTCCATGATTCCCAAAAATAATTTCAAATTTTGATTTGTCAGACCACAGGACAGTTTTCCACTTTGCCTCAGTCCATCTTAAATGAGCTCGGGCCCACAGGAGGCGACAGTGTTTCTGGATATTGTGTATGGTTTCTTCTTTGCAAGGTAGCGTTTTAACTTGCATTTGCGGATGCAGCAACAAACTGGGAATTTATGCGGATTTTGTGTAGCACACAGTTTCCAGTCTCTGTATCACACAGTTCCTAACTCTTCAGCCAGGTGTGGTACAGCGCATTCTCAATCATGCTGAACTTCTGAGTCTTCAATTAGCACATGTTCTCGTGATGGACATTAGTCGCTGTCTACAGTTCTGAAATATAGGTTACTGTCTAACATTCATCAGTTAATGTAGGGTTTGCTGGTCATTCAGTGTGTCTTATTTATGGTGAAACAAAAGAGACTATAATTAGTCGATTAGTCCAAATATCATTTCTCAGTCAACGAAAATAAATCTTAGTCTGGGTCAACCCTGTTGAAAATCATGTATTTTGTTCAATTGTGAAACAGCTCTCTGCCCTATACATGCATCATGGTAGCCATCCTGCCACCCAAGGAGCAGCTCTCTGCCCTGTCCATGCATCATGGTAGCCATCCTGCCACCCAACGAGTAGCTCTCTGCCCTGTTCACGCATCATGATAGCCATCCTGCCACCCAATGAGCAGCTCTGCCCTGTTCACGCATCATGGTAGCCATCCTGCCACCCAATGAGCAGCTCTGCCCTGTTCACGCATCATGGTAGCCATCCTGCCACCCAATGAGCAGCTCTGCCCTGCTGACTCTGACTCAGATATTTTATACATTTCCAGATGCATACAGTGTTATAAGCAGCTTTCTGGGGGAATATTTTCCATATCCCTGATCGACTAACCCAGCCGTTAGTCTTCTGCTCATTTGCTTTAAATCTGAGCGTTAATGTTACAAAGAACAGTGCAGTGCTTTACCCAAATGTGTGACTTTTTGTTCAAAGGTGAGCTCTTCATTTTCCTTTAGTCAGTTTGATTTTCCAAAGAGCATTTTTGTAATTGCCCCTACACTGTTAGTGGAGTTTACATTGAGCTAAGCAATCTTCATACAGCTCTTGAAAGTCTTGCTTGCCTTGCAGGCTTGCTTTCCCATCGGCTTCTGTTGATGCGGGTTCCTAAATAACAGTGACAGTCAGTGTAAGCCGATACAATTGCTCTGTCAGCCCCCACATGATATGCAAAGCCCTTTTGATGCCTCAACGTTTGGTAAACAAAGCTGTCTCAGCAGTTTGTGTTGGGATACAGCACCAATATATTTCTCTTTCCCACAGGGGAAATTCTAGATCTCATTGGCTCGAAATGCAGTAATGTAGAAGTTATTGTTCATGATTAACTCCAATAGTATTTAATATAAATTGTTTTCTGATATAAATCTACATTGATGAGAGTAGAGTAACTCAGAAAAGGTTTTTCATTGGAATATGGTAGTCTATTTTGTTTGTAGGAAATGTTCATTACCCCGCAACATGTCAGCCAATACAGCAGGCAAATCTCTCTCCCATGGGAAAAGTGTTCTCTTTTTTTGGGGGGACATTGGCTCTGTGATCTACAAATTGCAGTGAAGGATTTGCAGTGAAGGACATGCCTGAAAACAAAAGTTTTCAGGCATGCCAACTCCATTGTTCTCTCCAAAAGCTGAGGTTTTTCACTTGATATGTTTTCCACATTGTTCCAAATGAAGAAAACAACTAGGCCAATACTGTAGCAAAGCTCACCCATTGTCTTCAGTAAGGGGTTTTATTTCATTTTGATTTTGAGGTGGCGGGTGATTCTGGATATGGCAAATGCTGATGCAGTTGCATTGGCATTAAAATTTAGGAGTGAAACTGAAGTCACGCCATCTTCCCAAGGTGTCAGAAAGTTTGGTTCTTTGCCGGGACTGGCTCATTCAGGCTTTTTCCCACCTCTGGTGTGTTAAATGTTTCCACTGAACCTTGGCACAGCTTACATGTGTTATTTCACAATGCATGGATGGTCAACACCAGCTGAATACCTGCGAGTGTGAGACTATGTAATACATGTATTGAGTGTGTATGTCTATTTCTTGTTAGTGTCTAAGAAGCACGGGAAGCTGATCACGTTCCTGCGCACCTTCATGAAGTCCCGGCCTACCAAGCAGAAGCTGAAGCAACGGGGCATCCTCAGGGAGAGGGTGTTTGGCTGTGACCTTGGAGAGCACCTTCTAAACTCGGGCCACGATGGTGAGACTTGCACTTAGCTCTTACACACACCCTCTCTGTCATTATCATAACATCTTTGTTACGCATTCAGCACCACATGCAAAAGCACTGTGTTTGAAAAGGAAACCTCATTTTGGCCTCTACACAGTCCTAACACCATACATCATCCTAAGAACATGGTCCTACTGTGAAGCGTTGTGGTGGCAGAATCATGTATGGGGATACTTCTCTGCATCAGGGCCTGGAAAGCTTGTAAAGACATAGGGCAAAATGGATGCAGGAAAGTAAAAAGAAGTCCTGGAAGAAACCTGCTTATGTCTGCAGAAGACCTGGGAGAAAATTCATTGTCCAGCAGGAAAATGGCCCCAAACATACAGCCAAAGTCACAAAATGGTCAATGTCCTGGAGTGGCCCAGTCTAAGCACAGATCGCAATCTAATTGAGAATGTGTGGAAAGGGTTGAACGTGATGGAGCTTGAGCAATTTTGCAAAGTATAATGGGCAAAAATTGCTGTGTCAAGATGTGTAAAGCTGGTAGAAACTGCATAAAGTGCCTCCCACAAATATTGACTAAAAGGGTGAATACTTATTCAATCAGTTATTTTCTGTTATGTATTTGTAATTAATTAAGAACAATTTGTAGGTTTTATTATTCACTTTGACATTATGGACTTTTTGTGTTGATCAGTGGCAAAACCTTGAATGCATTTAGAATTCTTGTCGTAACACAAAATGTGCCCCTCTGTCTTTAAATGAATATAGTCGTGTACAGTATTATTTCACTGTTGGAAGGCTGTCTTCAAATCACATGTCTTGCTTGGGCTGTGTTTGTGTGCAAACATCTGTCATGTGAAAAGGGAACTGACAGACTGTGTCAGAGATGGTAACAGAGTTTTTTATGCCATACAGATGGCCAATCAGCCATCTGATCTAAGTTTCAAACGACATGACTATATGTCACCGTTCAAACTGGAGCAATGCAGCAGTACCAAACTGTAACATGATAAAGGATGACACAGTACACTGATTCTTCTGTACTTTTTAGATACATTAACATGAAAAATTAGTTTGGTAAATTGGTGCCTTCAGTTCTTTGATCAAATGTGTCGAACATCAGTGTGCATTCAGTCATCTACAAAATGGTTGGCACCGTTGGTAAAGATGACAATATTCATGTACAGTTGTCTGTACAAATAAAACAATGCAGGTGCTCCTGAAACAAATAATTCTGTTTAACAACCAGTCCATTATGTTTAAGGCATACTGCATTTTATTGTAAGGTAACGAAAAAAGGAAGAATAACTATCAGATTTTTTTAAAGCATTTATTTGGAACAAAAGTTAACTGTAATTTCAAGCTTTTCATGCTTACAATTGTTAAATCGGCCTACCGCCTCTAAGCAAAGTTATTTAAATTTGAACAGACGTCTGTGTTCCACAAGCAGTGGAACACACACACGCTCTCTCTCTTTCTCACATACACACAAAACAGTTCATATTTAGTGTTCCACTGCTTTGCTACAACCCCTCCACTTTCATAGCCCGCTCGTTTTTTTTTTTTTTTTACAGCTTATGTGTCCTCATAACAATTGTGGCTCTCAATGATAACTCACGTTGATTCGTACGATGCAATCGGAGTTCTATCCCTCAGGCTGTCATCTTCTACAATGTTAATTGGCCAGCAAGTTATATCTATCCACATTGCTGTTGCGTTTGTTACCTTTATTGCCTGTGACTTGTTCCTTCGCCTCCTGCTTCTAAAGTGTGCACTGCTGCTGTACTGCACTGCTAGCCCCTCCACTGTGGCATGCGCCAGCTGTGGGTTCACAAACAAGCGTGGATTTGTATTTATATTATACAACCATACGGAATCGTTCACACCCTTTTCGGCCTTAGTCCCACCTATCTCTCCACATGAGGCCATGTTCTTTATAGAGTATGTATGTTAGTCCAGCACTAAACCAAAGATTTCCAAGCTGAATCAGAAAGACAAATTCCAGACTATATAAGCCTAACCCAGACAAATCCGGCTGAGTTGACCGTACAGGTAACAAGGTGGGCTATAACTCCCTACGACAACATCTAGATTTTTGGATGGATCCATAGTCTAAAAATGTGCACAACACAATAGATGGCCAAAATCATACACAGACACACGGGTCAGAATGTAACAAATATAAAGTTGAGTAATTTGTTTACACATATAGTGTAACTAGCTAGTTAAACAAGGAACCACCATCCTAAACCATATAATTACATGAAACTGTACAGTAACAAAACAAACATTGTCATGACTTGCAACAGTACAACTATGCTAGCTTAATATGCAAACCAACTAATGTTAAGATTAATGTGCTAACATCAGGCTATAGGTAACATATCAAAAAAGCTTTCCTGAGACTTGAATTGTACCCAGATAAATCAGGTAGCTGGCTATCCAGGCAACTAATGTTGACATTGCAAACAACTTCATGACAAATTATAATAAATAATAAAAAATAATAATAATTTTAGCTAACATTAGCAAGATACACAGATCATACACATACCTAGCGAGGAAGCTAACATTAGTATTGCAAATGTATTTCGAAAACATTAAAGGCTGTTTTCGTGGACACATTAAGCCTACTGTAGGACGAAAAAATCAAGTCATTGGAGAACGCACATTCCCCAGCGTAGAAGCATTTGAATTTGCAAACGCCCAACCTTACCACAAGGATTCGCAAGAGTGGAACCTGACTTGGCAGCTCTGTCCGACATCCACCCGTTAGTTGACCATAATGTGCCATCCTGTGTTTGACCCCCACTGTCTCGGTCTAATTAAACACAAAATGCCTGAACTTACAGTGCAGTCCATTAGTATTTGGAAAGCAACACAAGTTTTGTTGGCTTGGCTCTCTACTCCAGCACACTGAATTTGAAATAAAATAGTTGCTAGGATAAAGTGCAGAAAAATAAACTTGCAATTGGTTGTAAATGCAGGCCTACACTAATGTTGTTGCATGGTTTTGTTATAGTGCTTATATATCATATGCTAGCTTTGTCGTTTTGTAGATCTGACGTACTCATGCTAATTCCTCTAAATGACAATGCTAGTCAGTCATTAGCATTGACAAAAAGCTGCTTCTTAAGCCAAAAAAGTTAATAAAATCAGATGACCAAGACAGAACCCAGTCCAACACCCTAAAAGAACCATCCTAAATGCAGATAATACATATATAAACAGCATGGTATTGCTGAGCTACTTTCACCTCCAAATGGAGGTTTTCAAATAGCCTGTGGGAAATTGGGTTTGTAGATTCGCCTTGCCTTTTGTTCTATACACGGAATTTGGTGGAACAGTTGCTCCATCACGTCTCACTATGTCAGTGCACAAGTAATGTGTGTCAGGTGTTGATGGTAAGGGAGCCCTTCTATACACATACATGCATGTAGTCACACGCACATGTACAAACAGCCATACACATTTAGATTTTGATTGACAAACGAGCTACGAAATACGCACAGTATGGACCACTGAATGTGCTCAATTATTGCTGTGTGTACTAAAGCCCCTGCCAGTACTTTGAACACAGTGGCTCAATAGAGAAGCCAGGGACTGCCCCCCCCCCACACACACACACCCTCCCCCTTCGCTCACTCAGTCTCTCTCTGCTCATGCAGCAGGCCATGACGTGTAATCTGATTGTCTGTCTAGATAGCCACTGGTGTCTACAGCTCTCCCTACTTGTCTCTGACCACTTGCCAGAATAAGTAGCAGTCAAATGGCTGATGTTGGTTGGATATTGATTTGCAATGCAGCAGAGATGGGGAAAGGAAATAAGGGCCCTTTTTAAAACAAAGGTCAATCTGGAAGCGCAGATCTTCACCAACTACACGATTGGATAACGGTGGTTCATAAAAGAAACGGGGACCTGTTTTGGCTTGTGAGCACCACTTTTACATATTCTTGGTAAAATTACACAAGATCTCCTTAGTGAATGTTTAAGGAATGCCATTGATCCGATTTCCTCAACTCATCATGAGCTGCTTCATGAGACATTGCTTTTGATCCGTAGAATTTAGAGTTTCTTTTTCTCTAGATGCTGAATTACCAGTGTTCCTTTGAGGAATAACATATACATGTTTTTGCCGGACCGCGTAAGCAGAGCCGGCCTAGAAGAGTGAATGTCTCTTACTGATTGAGTGAGTGAGTGCCTGATTGACTGACTACTCCTTGATAAATAACGTAGTGGTTAGAGACGCGGACTAAGGAACACTAGGTCCCGCGTTCGACTCCCATCACAGTCAAAACACATTATGCCTTAGGATCTGTTCAGGACAGACAAAAACTTTGCTGGCTACAACCTTCTGTAGCTACGTTACAGGAAGCCTAAAATAGAACATTTCTGGTGGATATTAGGATTTGTTCAGGATAGACAAACATATCGCTGGCTACACGATTCTCTCATCTTTTCACTTGACGAAAAAGTCAGTTATCGTTACCTATATTGATAGTTATTGTATCAATGTCATTCATGAATAGCTAATAAGCTGTTAAAACAGCCAGTGGCAAAAGCCATACAGTTCATAGATGCAATTTGTGGTGGAGATAAACTTAATAAGAAACGTTAGTCAGTTTAACACAATGCTTAGCGGTGTCTAGCTAAATATTCGCTAAATACGTATTGCTCTGTGGCGTAGTGGTTAAAGACACAACTTCTCACGTGGGAGATCCGGGTTCGTGTCCAGGGAGGGTAACAACGATCATCTCTTTTTATTGCGGGCCGGCTGACCTAGGCTTGCCTGGTTTCTTGTTTAGATAGAAGATAGAAAGTCCCTCTTTGACCCTGTAGTATTCCGGTGCACCTCTATTGTTTGAAGTAGAGCTGCCCCTTAAGTGGTATGTGTGCCTTGTGTTCTCTGACTTTGTGTTGTTTCTTGCTCCAGTTCCCCAGGTACTCAAAAGCTGCACAGAGTTCATCGAGAAGCATGGCGTGGTGGACGGCATGTACCGACTCTCTGGAATCGCCTCCAACATCCAGAAACTACGGTAAGACACACGTACACACAGTGTCTCACACATATACACATTTGACAGTGCTGTCTTGTAGATATGGGTTTGCCTCATACAGTGTTTACAGAAGTGATCTCAATTGTATTTCAGCCACCAGCGTCTGAGAATTTGTTCTGTTTGGCACAAACAATGTGTATGTGTCTGGGCATTCCCTTCAACCTGTTGACTGGCTGCGAGCTATAGCAAAGTTACTGTTCTCTTCCCAACCCAACCAATAACTCCCAGTTTCTTACCCTGTAATTAACTGTAAAGAATATTGAATGTTTGGCATTTCGAAGCCAAGCGTGAAATAGTCTTCTTTTTTTGCTGCAGTCTTTAATTTTTTCCCTGTGCAATTATTATTTACATGACATAACTACGAATTTAGATTTAGGATTTAATTCGATTGGTTGAATCCACTGTTGAATATACATCTGGCACTTTCCATCTCAGTTATCTACATTGAATATATAATTTTATTTTAATTAAGTATTATTCCATTTATGACCACAACCATTATTTCAGAATATCATGATTTATTATGTGAAATTTAAGAAGTAAGAGCAATTGATGGCACCTTCCGGCCAGCAACTGGCTGGAAGGTGCCATCTACAAATTATTAAAGGGAGGGTCCTCTCCAGAACTCCCTGTTTATTGACCTAGTAGTTGAGAATCCATGGATTTATCAGGTGGACTTTTCAGTCACAAAGCTGAGGTAAGGAGATGATTCAAAACTCCTTGCAATCGGATAAATTTTTTTATTTTCCTCTCTTGATTTGGCTGTGCTTTTTGCGTATCCACTTCTCTCTTTCTCGCTCAATACTCTTTCCTTCTGCACAACCCCACCCCCCCCACCCCCCCAGGCATGAGTTTGACTCAGAGCAGATCCCCGACCTGACCAAAGATGTGTACATCCAGGACATCCACTGTGTGGGCTCCCTGTGCAAGCTCTACTTCCGCGAGCTGCCCAACCCCCTGCTCACCTACCAACTCTATGAGAAATTCTCTGTAAGGACCTTCTATTGGCACAGTGACGGCACAGCACCCTTCCTGAGTGCCATTCTCCTACATCATACTTACTTTCACAAACATGTTGCTCAATGGTATTTATTATGTTGCAAACTGGAATCTAAAATGAATGTTTCTCGTGGAGTCACTCATTCCAAGGGAAATAAGTACTGTATGTTCTTTTGGATGTGCTAATATAGTACTTTTCTATATTCATCTAAATATCAAAATTGTCATGTAGATTTCTTTCTCAGTTCACCAAACTCAAACAGCACTTTTTGAGGACTTATTTTTGAAAATCCAAAACCTAAGCACATGGGACCCACTTTAAATGACTGGTAAACAACAAAAAATAATAATCTGGGCTGTAAGGGTGGTGTGAATGTTTTCTGGTTTCTGTGGAAGAAAGGGGAAAGACGGAGGACGAGTGCAGGCTCAGCCAAGCGCTGTGCAAGGGCCTCTGCACTAGCCCTGGTCGGCTGACTGCGTGGAAGTGTCAAACGGTAAGCACTTCTGAACACAGAGGCACTGATCTGTATCCTCTCTCCCTTTGTCCTCTGCTTCACAGGAGGCCGTGTCAGCAGCCACAGACGAGGAGCGGCTCATCAAAATACATGATGTCATCCAGCAGCTGCCACCGCCGCATTACAGGTTTGAGCAGACCCACACCGCCCCCTAAAGGAACTGTCAGGATACAGCACAGTACTGTCTCCATAACAACATGTCAATACACAGCATGTCAATGGAAATGTTTTGCATCAGGAAGGTTGTCACATAACAATGACGTGGACATATAACACTGATGTAATTTCATTACACCAATAAAAGAATGTTGTCATAAACATTAACAATGACATTAACATATTTATAGACATGTTTATATTTTAACAACATTGTTATATTATTTTTGGTTATTGTATTACACTCACTCATAGTTTTAGATTACATAATACAAACATCTAGTCTGTAGTAGTTGTCAAACAACTCACCTGGTTCAGATGTGAGCTTCCTGCATTTATAACACTACCATAGTCTACTAAAGCTAATTAGTCTCAAAGTAGAACTGGTGTTAATTAGCTGTGCGTTTTGTTTTCCATCGTGTTCCCAGGACTCTGGAGTTCCTCATGAGGCACCTTTCCCATCTAGCCACCTTCAGCTACGTTACCAACATGCACAGCAAGAACTTGGCCATTGTCTGGGCCCCTAACCTTCTGAGGTTAATAAATGGTGTTATTTTCTTCCTAAATGTCTTGTTAATGATCAGATCTCACCAGTGGTATCAGTAGGTAGAGTGCAGTGAAAATAGTATTTGGCACCTGTCCGATTGCTTGAAATTGATCAGGTTAATAACTCTGTAATATAGAGGGAGTCTGAGAAAAAAAGAGTTAGGTGCAACAGTGGGGTTTTTATGCATAAAATGTGACAACAGCTTTAATGGTTCACATGTAGAGGCTAATGATAAGGTAACTGTAATGGTTCACATCTAGAGACTAATGATAAGGTAACTGTAATGATTCACATGTAGAGACTAATGATAAGGTAACTGTAACGGTTCACATGTAGAGGCTAATGATAAGGTAACTGTAATGGTTCACATCTAGAGACTAATGATAAGGTAACTGTAATGGTTCACATGTAGAGACTAATAATAAGGTAACTGTAAGGGTTCACATGTAGAGGCTAATGATTATGTAACTGTAATGGTTCACATCTAGAGACTAATGATAAGGTAACTGTAATGGTTCCCATGTAGAGGCTAATGATAAGGTAACTGTAATGGTTCACATGTAGAGACTAATGATAAGGTAACTGTAATGGTTCACATGTAGACACTAATGATAAGGTAACTGTAAATTTTCACATGTAGAGGCTAATGATAAGGTAACTGTAATGGTTCACATGTAGAGACTAATGATAAGGTAACTGTAAAGTTTCACATGTAGAGACTAATGATAAGGTAACTGTAATGGTTCACATCTAGAGACTAATGATAAGGTAACTGTAATGGTTCACATCTAGAGACTAATGATAAGTTAACTGTATCCGGGTTAAGGCATTTTTTTTTTATCTATGTAAACTGGGAGCTTCTGTAGCATATGAGTTGAATACTTATTCAAGCTAAGTATTTCTTAACATAAACCCAGTGTCACCTTACAATAATTGATTTTGCCGCATGAGTTGTTGAAAAGAAATATTAGAATTTAGTCAACTCTTCTTTCCCCATGGCTTATTCCTCATTTTGTCTCAATACCCACCTGTAATGGCTTATTCCTCATTTTGTCTCAATACCCACCTGTAATGGCTTATTCCTGATTTTGTCTCAATACCCACCTGTAATGGCTTATTCCTCATTTTGTCTCAATACCCACCTGTAATGGCTTATTCCTCATTTTGTCTCAATACCCACCTGTCAAGGTCTAAGCAGATAGAGTCAGCCTGCTTCAGCGGCACAGCAGCCTTCATGGAGGTCCGCATCCAGTCAGTGGTGGTGGAGTTCATACTGAATCACGTGGACGTCCTCTTCAGCCCCAAGCTCAGCTCACTCATACGGGAGGGAGCAGGTATGTATGCAAACCCATTGGGAACTGATCTATGTTCTCAGTGCCATGGTGCTAACCAGATCTGGAGGAGTCTCCTAACGCTGCAGGATTTGCTGGTTTTTTTAAATCTAATTTGTCATAGAACAGGCTAAGTGGTCATATAGGACTTGCAGTATGTTTCCTCTAAAATGATTTAGAAACATTTATATAGTTCCTTTTAGGCATTTATATAGTTCCTTTATATAGTTCCTTTTCTGAGCGGATGGTGGTATTTACCAGGGCCTATAAGATAATGTGACGAGCCAGCTTGACCGCAGTGCACATTCATGCATGTATTATAAATAAGCAGTGTGGCCATTTCCAAAAGAAATGCTTAGTATGTTAGTAAGTTATTAAAAATAGTATTATAATACATAATGCTTTTCATTATGCCAGAATAATATTGAATTGAATGTGTATATATATACACACACACACACACACACACACACACACAGACGGGTGACAAATTAAAGGAATAACCTGAATGCTTGACCCCTACAACGAGGGGGTCCGGTGGCTCTGTTGTACCGTGGGCAGCATTTTCCTGGCTTGGTTTGAGTCCAATTGTCCCCTTAGAGCAGTCTACAATGCAAGGCTTTCTTGAATCTGTGTAGTTATACAGTATCTCTCCAGTCTGTCACCAGTCTGATCATAATCATCATGCTATGGGAACACACTGTCATAGCACCATCAACATGTGTTTTTGGGTACCATGTTAACGATGGTTTGACGGTTAATTGAGGGCATTAGTGTAGTCCTAGAATAAGCCAATAGGTTGGTTGATAAGAAATGTATCAGCTTTTTAGAGCTGACATGCCTTTCGAATATCTTTCAAATGGAAAGAAATGATCCGTTAATACATCACAGCATCATCAAATCCGCAGGTTTAAGGCTTCGTAAGAAAGGGGAATTAGATAGAACAATCACATTATGTAAGTCATTTGTCTCTTCCACAACATAGTGTAAATGACGTTCACTCATCTCTCCCCTAGGACACAACTCATTATCGCGGCCTAAGTCCCTGCTGGTGTCTTCTCCCTCCACCAAGTTGCTGACACTGGAGGAGGCCCAGGCACGGACACAGGCCCAGATCAACTCCCCAGTCACGGCGGACAGCAAGTACATTGAGGTGGGAGAGGGCCCGGCAGCCCTGCAGGGCAAGTTCCACACCGTCATCCAGTTCCCTACTGAAAGGTATAAACAACCTAATTCCCTGGTGTCTTTCTAGCAACCCATGTTTGCCCACGAGGTGTGAGGTATGGAAATAGAAGCTTAAAGTACTTCAGTGACACTGAAGTCTATGTTGTACCTTCAATTCAAACCATTATACATAAATACATTTATATTGCAACAGAGTTTTTTCTTTTCTCCATTTCTCCCTACAGAAAAAGGCCGCCTGTAAAATCCAAGAAGTCTCCGGTGGGAAGCTGGCGCTCGTTCTTCAACCTGGGCAAATCCTCATCTATGTCCAAGCGCAAGCTGCAGCGTAACCCCAGTGAACCCAGTGAACTGAAGACCATGGCTCTGGCAGGTGAGATACCCTCCTCCCTACCAAACAACCTTCCCTCTGAACCTTCTCACAAATAGACTAATAGAATATACACCGATCAGCCATAACATTATGACCACTGACAGGTGAAGTGAATAACACTGATAATCTCATTATCATGGCACCGGTCAGTGGGTGGGATATATTAGGCAGCAAGTGAACATTCTGTCCTCAAAGTTGATGTGTTAGAAGCAGGAAAAATTGGCAAGCGTAAGGATCTGAGCGACTTTGACAAGGGCCAAATTGTGATGGCTGGATGACTGGGTCAGAGCATCTCCAAAATTGCAGTGTTCCCGGTCTGCAGTGGTCAGGACCTATCAAAAGTGGTCCAAGGAAGGAAAACCGGCGACAGGGTCATGGGCGGCCAAGGATCATTGATGCACGTGGGGAACGAAGGCTGGCCCATCTGGTCCGATCCAACAGACAAGCTACTGTAGCTCAAACTGCTGAAAATGTTAATGCTGGTACTGATAGAAAGCTGTCAGAACACACAGTGCATCGCAGTTTTTGCGTATGGGGCTGCGTAGCTGCAGACCAGTCAGGTCCCATGCTGACCCCTGTCCACTGCCGAAAGCGCCTACAATGGGCATGTGAGCATCAGAACTGGACCATGGAGCAATGGAAGAAGGTGGCCTGGTCTGATTAATCATGTTTTCTTTTACATCCCGTGCATGGCCGGATGCGTGTGCGTCGCTTACCTGGAGAACACATGGCACCAGGATGCACTATGGGGAGAAGGCAAGCCGGCGGAGGCAGTGTGATGCTTTGGGCAATGTTCTGCTGGGAAACCTTGGGTCCTGCCATTCATGTGGATGTTACTTTGATATGTACCAACTTCCTAAACATTGTTGCAGACCATGTGCACCCTTTCATGGCAACGGTATTTCCTGAGGGCAGTGGCCTCTTTCAGCAGGATAATGCGCCCTGCCACAAAGCAAAAATGGTTCAGGATTGGTTTGAGGAACACGACAACGAGTTCAAGGTGTTGACTTGGCCTCCAAATTCCCCAGATCTCAATCCAATTGAGCATATGTGGGATGTGCTGGACAAACAGGTCAGATCCATGGAGGCCCCACCTCGTAACTTACAGGACTTAAAGGATCTACTGCTAATGTCTAGGTGCCAGATACCACAGCACACCTTCAGAGGTCTAGTGGAGTCCATGCCTCGACGGGTCAGGGCTGTTTTGGCGGCAAAAGGAGGACCTACAAAATATTAGGTAGGTGGCCATAAAGTTATGGCTGATCGGTGTATATTTAATTGTCCATAGTTAGTATAAAACTACAATACTGTGCAAAATTCTTAGGCACCTGAATGTCGAACCAAGGCCATTTATTTGGGTAGTAAGTGTTTTAATTAAATATATATATATATATATATATATAGCTCCGGAAAAAATTAAGAGACCACTGCACCTTTTTCCTTCCTTTCCAAAAAAGTCAAAAAGGAAGGTTTTGAGTGAGGAACAGAAGGGTTAGAATATAATATGTGTGTGTGTGTGTGTGTGTGTGTGTGTGTGTGTGTATATATATATATATATATATATATATAATTTTTATTTTATTTTTTTATACAAAGAAACACTCACAATCCAAATAAATAACTAGTTCGACTTTCAGGTGCCTAAGACTTTTGCACAGTACTGTACATTTGTAAGCTAATTCCCATCTGTCACGTTTTAGGAGGCAGAGGGGACACAGGAACGCTCAGATCAGCCAAAAGTGAGGAGTCGCTTACCTCGCTACACAACGTTGAAGGTAATGTCTCATAGGACTTTGACTTTTTTCACAGCATGACTGAGTGAGCCCATTATTCAGTTTCTGCCTGTGTAGACTCTTAGATCAGGCCATCATGCTGTACTAGACCCAGCAAACCTATGTTGAACAGGTGTTTAAAAGGGCTGGAACTCAGTGAAGACTCACAACACGTCAACCCAATCAAACGCCTTGCTTGGGCAGAACTCCAAAAGGTGCTAACTAGATTTTTGTTCTTATTATTCACACCAGCTTTAGAGGATATAAAAGGACCTGTACTGCTGGGTGATGAATCCTCAATGCTGGTTGACTGATACTTGGGGGTTTGTGGCGTACAGTATTTGTGATGCGTCGTGCCTACGAACAGCTCTTAGCCGTGGTGTATTGTACCACCATATACCAACCCCTCATGTCTTACAGAGTTATGGCAGTACATGTAATTAACTCTGACTGGCTGGTTGATGGCCTAACAGTTCTCAGATGTGAAAAGGGGTCACCCTAGGGAAAGTATTGTGAAAACCAAGTAGGACATTTTTTTTTCCTCTCAATTAAATATGTGTGACTTGTTCTTAAATTCATGGTAATTTGTCCCTGCTCCCTCTAGGAGAATCAAAGGTGTACCGTCCGCGGCGACCCCGCTCCAGCAGCGATGCCCTCTCGGCCTCCTTCAATGGAGACCTGCTGGACAGCCACACCCGACAACACTGTAACTCCTACGAAAAGCTGGCCCAAGGCAACAGCATGGGCTCTACCCACGACAGGGTGGGCAGCGACGAGGATGAAGGGCCCATCTGTGTGCCAGCCCTCATTTCACCCCCGCGTTCGTCTGGCGAGGATGTGGACCTTAGCCCCCCTGATATCGGCATGGCCTCGTTGGATTTTGACCCCATGTCATTTCAGTGCAGCCTACCTGATGGCTCCTTCTCCTTCCCCATGGGGCTGAGTGATGCAGCCACAGGCGTGGCTGGCCAAGGCAGTGCTGAAAACAACTCGGCTCCTGTCTCACCCTCATTCCTGGGAAAGTTCACCAGCCCATTCCTGTCGCCTGACCTCAGCCCTGCCATGGGAAAGAAAGCTGAGAGCAAGAAAATGACCTGCTCTGTGTCTTTCCCAGACAAAACCTTACAGGCTGTGTCCCCTATAAAGTCAAAGTCTGCTATTTTGTCTCCACTGACGATTTCGGAGCCGTTCGCAGTAGAGTTTCCTGGTAAGCCAACAGAAAGCCATTGTGTTCCACAGCCATCCTCCCCTCCCACGGGACTGCTCAGGGACTCTCCTCCGTTGATGGGCTCAGTGCTGCTGAGGACGGGGGAGCCATCGCTGAGTGAGGCCTTCCAGATGGAGATGCACTGTAAACTCTCCGACTTAGACACTGACATCAACACTGAGAGCCCAGACGCCACAGGAGAAGAAAACCCTGCCCAGCAACCTTCAGCCACCAGTAGCCGAGAACAACCAGGTCAGTGGTAGAAAGACGTTACCTGTAGTTGTTTACACTTTACCCAAATGTTATATTTGTTTCTTAGTTGCCATCTTAGTTGTCTGTGGTTGTATAAAGACTGCTTACAGTGTTAGGAAACAAATGTAATGTTCTAATTCAGGTGTACTGTCCCTTTAAATATGACTGTCATATTTCATTTTAGCGCATAAGGCCTTTAATTATGCTTTGATTGACGATGCCTGTTTCATTTCTAGGTTTAGTTTCCCCGCCTCATGCCTTTAACTCCTTGCATGGATTTCAGCTCAAAGAAATCTGTCCTCATGATGGACCACCATGCTTAACTCTTCCCTCTCTCTCCTACTCCTGAAGAACAAGCCTGCCTTTTTCCCCTGCTTTTTTCTTGCCCTCAAGCACCCTTTCTTTTCTCTGTCCTCACACTGCAGTGCCCTTCTGTTTTTGTCCCCCTCCCAGGAGCCGTAGCTAGTCTGGACTCTCCAAAGGCCTCCCCCTCCGTGTCCCTGCTCCACCCCCCGCCCCCTCCGAAGAATGCTGCACGTATGCTGGCCCTGGCCCTGGCCGAGTCTGCCCAACAGGCATCCATCCTGACCCAGAGGAGGCCCTCCAAGTCCCAGCCCCCCACGCCACTGTCCCCTGTCAGGCCCATGGAGCCCTCACAATCTCTGGACTGGCCCCCTCCCCCAGCCTTGCACCCCCACACGTCCCTCGAGGAAGGACTCCGAACAGGAGCAGCCCAAACCCCAAACCAAACCCCCACTACCATCACCCCAAACCTCACCCCTTCCTCTTCTCCACCTCCCACCATCCCTCCTACTGACAAACAGCCCAGCCAGTCAGCCAGCCGTCAGTCCACCAGTTCAGGCCCTGGTGCTAAGTCCTCCCCCACTCTTCCCGGAGCCAGGCAGGATATGGATTTCCCTTCATCTGCATCTCCCCTTCATCAGTGTGCCAGCATTCCCTCCAGCCCCTCTGCCCATGTGTCCCCCACTCAGAGGAGTCCAGAGAGGCCTCAGCCCGCCGTGGGCCAGGTAGCAGTCAGCAGCACTGAATCCTCCACCACCCCGGCCACCACGACCAGAAGCAGCAGGGAGGCAGTTGTCCTGCCACAGCCTACTCCTGAAGAGGTGAACTGGATATAATGGGACGTGTACAGCATGTCTTTCATACGTTACCTAGATATCTAAAACTTTTTTTTTTCTTCAGGTCCCTGTTGATGAGAACGTCTGGTCGTCAACTCTTCCAAAGTCCTCCGAGCAGCCAACAGTAGTTCTGCAGCCTCATACACAGCCTCATTCTCATCCCCAGTCTAAACCTCAGCTCCAGCTTCATCCCAAGCCCCACTCCCATCCACAGCCAAATGCCAGACTGGCCCTCGCTCCAGCTGAGCCAGTGGAGAGACCGTGGGAGGCCATAAAGCCAGTACAGCCCCCAACCGAGCCTGTGCCCCACCACAATGCCCATGGGCCGCCAACGCCACCCGTCCGCTCCATCGAGAGCAAACTGGCAACCGCCGCCCTCAGCCACACAGAGGCCGCCAACCCTGCCATCTTCCACAATATCCTGGCAGAGGCTTCCATGCCTGAAGAGGCCCTCGCCCATCCTCCCCCTCCCCTGCGGAAGACTTCCAACCACCAGTCAGCCTACCTGTACCACACCAAGGGAGATGCCGCCTCGCTGGAGCCTACAGGAGAAGACTACTACCATCAGCGGGCCATTCCCCTAGGGCAGCCTTCGTACCACTACCGGCCGGACAGTCTTCCCCCACACCACTCCTATGTGTCCAAGTCCGAGCCCCAGATACCTTACAGTGCCCGCACGGACCACCGCTACAACACCCTGGCTCACCCCAGGTCCTACCACCAGTCCATGAAACACCGTGGGCCCCCCAGGGGTGGCGAGTACATCACCCCCAGCCTGGGACACCGCGGCCAGGTCTACGGTCCAATGGAGGGAGGCCCGGTCTACCACACAATTCGCAGGGTCCACTCGCTCCACGTGCCCTCAAACATCCATTCGGCGCCCTTCCAGAGGACTGAGGTGCCGCCGGACAACGAGCTCTTCTACTACCAGCGGCCCGTCTACCAGTGCAAGGCCTACCAGCCGCCTCAACAGTCCTCGCAGGCCGACTACCATGTCACCCAGCTCCAGCCTTACTTTGAGAACGGCCGCGTGCAGTACCGCTACAGCCCGTATTCGCCTAGCGCCGACCCACTGGACAGCCCTTACTATGATGTTGACCCCTACGGGACCGTCCGGCTGCGGCACTTCCACTCGTTCAGCAGCCGGGACCTGGGGCCAGCCATCGGCCGGTCGGGGGGCAAGGCGGGAAGCTACCACTACCTGTCCCGCCATGTCTTCCCACCAGGGAAGGAGCACAGCTTCGTTAGCAGAGACATGCCCCCGGTCCATGGCTCCAAGGGAGCCGCCGTCTACATTGCTTGGGACCCCGATGAGTCGGAAAGGCTTCGGATGCACTCCATCCGCAGAGAGAGTCGCGCCAGGCAGAAGGTCAAAGGTCCCGTCATGTCTCAGTACGACAACGTAGGAATGTTCGTGCCTGGAGACCTGGGAAGGTACGAAACCCTACACCTGCGCAGTAAGTCGGACCCTGGCAAAGCCGTGCTGATGTCTGCTGAGGGTAAAGATGGGCACTATGGCGTGCACCCAGGCTCCCAGCATGCTCCCCGACACCTGGTGTCAGACCTCGACCTCCTCATGTACATGGAGCCGGAAAAGCACTGTCAGGGGAACGGCACAGGGGACCAACAGATCAGCTCCAGGAACTGCCCGGCCTCCCACTTGCACCAAGCCCAACACCCGCTGCGCAAACAACCCCATCAGCAAGACCCTAGCCAGCACGACCCCGGCGACAGCGCTCGGAGCTTCCAACCGAGCTACGAACGACTCGATCCAGACCGCCATCTAAACCGGGCAAAAACCCCTGGTGGTCACCAGAAGCACGACGACCAGCAACAGTCGACCCCAGTCAAAGCGCAGGCCCCACTTAAGCCTGAGCGGTTGCACAGCGTCCGAGAGCGACCGCAGCAGCACTACAGCCAAACCCCCACGCCTGAACCGGACAGAGACTACTCATATCAGCTCCATGGTCGGCAGCAGAGACACAGTACTATGACGGTGCAGTCCCACTATGACAATCTCGATGACTACCACCCAGCAGCAGTACCTCAGCCCCAGGCCCCCATGCCAAATTCTCACGGGGGCTCCTCTGGCTCTTTCCCTACCAACCCTGGCTTCACAGGAAGCCACAGCAACAGAGCATACTCGACTGCCTTGGGCCAGGGCGCCTTCATTCCAGCTGAACTGGCCTTACAGAGGCCTGAGACAGAAATACACGCTGAATGAAGAAGAGACTTTTGAAAAGAAATGTAAACCTTTGCGCTGGTTTTAGGAAGCAAATAAGTGACTCAACTCTAGATTGAAATGTTCCGCAGCCTCTGCAGGACAGTGGACTGTCATCTGACCGTTTCGCATTATTTTTCTCTGTATTTTCTAAGAATTGTAAAGAAAATAATAAGATACTTTTTACAGAATGTACTAAATTTGCTTTAATTTCCTTCTTTGTTTTAAGTCAAACAGTTTAATGAAATGGTGGCTGATTATATAAATGTTTATGATATTATAAATAAAAGGTATGTGAAACTGGAACCACAAATATTTTAAATGTGTACAAAAATGAACTACTGGTTTTAGCCGGTGCTAAGGAAGTAGAGCGTAACAGGATGAAGATTTGCATTTTAGAAATGCATGTACAGTAAATCTCTTAAAGAACTGTTCTGTGTACCTCTGATATCCATTGTGTAATTTCTGGTTGTTACAGTAAAAATTGTCATGGGAGGAAATCATTGAGCCCTCCTTTATGTGTACACAAGGCAGTGCAGTATGTTCACTTAAGAGTATCAAGTGAGTTCTAGGATTTCCGTATTGGGGGAACGTTTACCTGGTACAGTAGGGGTATGTTCATATTTTATTTGCTCTGTGACTGTGCCATGCTTAGATTTTATGTATTTTTGCTATGAAACAGAGTGAAGTTAATTATAATGTAATGTTAGAGGTTTGCTCTTCATTGTAAGAGGGACCAAACATTTTGGCTGAGTCTTTTTGACTGTGAAAGCATTCCTGCACATGCTTCATGATTGGGTTTGAGAATGACAGTGTTACCTTGTAAGACATTTTCAGTGCAAGTAGCTAATGAAATTGGCAGATGATTAAGATTTATCTAATTTCATTTCAGATTAAGGTCATTTAAATATTTAAACTTTGACCTTATTTCAGTCGTAACCCCCATTGGCTTGTGAAGGTACTGTTCTCTTTTGCCTTATGACTACCTATTCAAATGAATACTAAACTAAATACTCCCATATGTCCCTCCTTTGTTGTGGGGCACAGTAAGTGGCTAAAGAAACACCTAGTTGTGTGAATGTGAAAACATCTCCTGTCTCAGTAACTGGAGGGTATTGTAATGTTAAATAGTAACAACAATAAAATTGTTCAGGAAATAACTCTTGTCTAATTTACTAATTTAAATTACTTATTTTACAAAACTGCTGTGTAGAATGTTCATTCTACTTTTACTCTCAAAATCAAATTGCCCTTTCTACACACTTTAATAGTTCATATTCACAAGTCCTCTTGCGTGATCTGACTAAATTTTTCATTCAGTTATTTTTATGACTTATCTAATGCTATCTCTTTACGATGTACCTTTCAATTCAAGGGTATAACTGACAAATGTAGCTAAAACAAGTGGTCAGACAAGAAACATGCTTAGAGCTTAAGTCATTACTTTAACACAGACCTGAGAAGTGCATGTCACTATAAGATGCTGTCACAAAGATGTGTATCAAAGCTAACAGGTAGGTTTCTTCTGGTTGGACCGTTGTTTACAATCTATTCCAAAGTACTATCTGCCTAGTACTATCTGTCTAGCTAAAAGGTAACACTTAGAATAATGTACCATTTGCGTCTATAAAGTGTTAATAACACTATTAATGGTTATTTAAGCATTTGTGAATGCCTCATAAAAAGTTTATTACACATCGGTCAAAATACTGTGATAGCTGGTCAGTGCTTTCCAAATCGGGTGCCAATCTTAAGCTCTACTTGATAACCATTTATAAGTGCTTCATAATATTGTGACCTTTGAGAATATACAAATGTTCATAACACATTTAAATGAAGTGAGAATGCCTTCATCACACTGTGTAATTACAGGTGTTGCTAAGTTTTTAGTCAGCCCCACAATTGGCCACAATTGTGGAAATGACTAAATATGAAATGCATACTGCCTAACAAGGCAAAAACAATTCTATGTGCTGCAGTGAATGGATTGTAAAAATTACTCAGTATAGTCAAAATATGCTGGAAGGTGCAAATCAGTGTACTCTGCTCAAAAACATTAAGGGAAAACGTAATCATCACAGTATAACGCCAAGTCAAACTTAAGGCATATCAATCTGTCCAGTTAGGAAGCATAAGCGATTGTGAATCAATGTCACCTGTTTTGGTGCAAAAGAAAGAGGCAACAGGTGCACTGGAGAGGCAACAGCAAGACAACCCCCAAAAAGGGAATGGATTTGAAGGTGGTGGCCCCAGACATTTGCTCTCTCCTTCACCTTCCTGACTGATTCTTCTCTAGTTTTGCATTTTGCTAGTATCCTTGTCACTACTGGTAGCATGAGGCGGTACCTGCAGCCCATTCAGGTTGGCACAGAGAGTCCATCTCCTCCAGGATGGCACATACATACGTGCCATCACATGAAGGTTTGCTGTGTCTCCCAGTACAGTCTCAAGAGCATGGAGGAGATAGCAGGAGATGGGCCATTACACAAGGAGAGCTGGAGAAGGGCATCAACCCAGCAGCAGGACCAGTATCTGCTCCTTTGTGCTAGGACAAACAGGAGGAGCACTTCCAGAGCCCTACAGAGTGACCTCCAGCGGGCCACTGGTGTGCATGTTTCTGACCAAACTGCCACAAACAGACTCCATGAAGGTGACATGAGGGCCCAATGTCCTCTAGTGGGACCTGTGCTCACAGCCCAGTAACGTGCAGCTCAATTGGCATTCACCAGAGAACACCAGAACTGGTAGGTCCACCATTGGAGCCCTGTTCTCATCACAGATGAGAGCAGGTTCACACTGAGCACGTGACAGATGTGAGTCTGGAGACGCCGTGGTGAACGTTATGCTGCCTGCAACATCATCCAGCATGACTGGTTTGGCGGTGAGTCTGTGATGGTCTGGGGAGGCATATCCTTGGAGGGTCGCACAGACCTCTAGGTGGTAGCAACGGTACCCTGACTGCTGTTAGTTATCGGGATGAAATCCTCAGACCCATCGTCAGAAC
Organism: Esox masquinongy; assembly: GCA_016801175.1. Classification (NCBI taxonomy): domain Eukaryota; kingdom Metazoa; phylum Chordata; class Actinopteri; order Esociformes; family Esocidae; genus Esox; species Esox masquinongy. The sequence goes on along the minus strand of JACXGI010000255.1, from coordinate 135,827 downwards.
TTACGCTGTTGCAGTGGGCCCTGGGTTCCTCCTAGTGCAGGAAAATGCCTGGCGGGCACACTGGGATTCTCTCTCCAAAACAGAATAAAAACGGCCTCAAGATCGTGTCTTCAGGAGGAAACTGTAACCAGGCAGTACATGTAATTATCTTTTTTATAAATGTAGGCGGGTATGTTGAAAGATTAGACACAGAATGGGACAGGAAGTTGGCAAAGAGGGTATTGCCAACATTTGGAATGTCCAATTGAGACATACCAAATGTGGTATCTCTACTGATAGGCTATATCTATTTATTGTGATTAACTCTTCAATATTCATCTTGGGGGCTTTTTTTGTATTAATTCAAGTTAGTAAATTCAAGTTAATAAATTGAACATGAATGGGGTGTGCTGCAACTCCTGACCTCAGTATTTCTGGAGTGCTAGATATGGCCTTGTAACCATGTTATGCACTTCGCAAGCTGCTCAATGGAGCTGGGCAGTTTTGATTTCCCAACAGCAGTAGCTCATTTTGAGCAGGCCAAGATCTGCCGCAAACGCTGACATACTCCACTGATATGCCAATTAACCCTGTGCAACTGAAACAGAGTGTGCACCATGAAAATGGTGTTGCGCACGCTAACTGGAGTGTATTCCGCTGCCTCCAGTGCACATACCTCAATGTTGGTTTGGATCCAATCATAGCATATTACTGAATGGCCGCCAATACATGTTCAAATGTTCAAAATATAATTCACCGACAAAGAAACTGATAATGAAAAACTTTTTTCCAGAGATGGCAGGTTTATTTTTTATTTTAACTGGCTAGGTTAGTCAAATATAACACACAAACACTTTTTCCAGAGAAGGCACATTTAGTTTAATAGCATAAACTGTCTAGGCTAGTCACCTATAATATTGGCAAACTTTCAATAATTGGCAATATGTTCAGCTGATTTACTTTTGATATGATCAAGACAATTGGTACCATAACATGCTGCATAACAAGTGCAGTCAAATGTTTATCTCATGTCATTCTTTGGGAGCAAATAATAGTTGCTATTTAAGGGCAGAGCTTATCCTTGACAGACAGGCAGAGCTTATCTTTGACAGCTTATCCTTGACAGAGCTCCTCCTAAACCTGTACTTACAAACTGCACAAGCAAATAACATTGAAATGCTGACACCAAATGTAAGCCCTGTTGCTCAAACGTAATATACGCCTCTACATAATCATAAGACTTTACTCAACTGTTATTTGTAACTGGACACAGCTCAGTAAAACACTAAGTGAGTATTGTACAATGTGACCAATTTCTAGTTTGAAAACAACAAAAAGATTTGTTGTTTCAATTCCATATCACTATGAAGTTTTGACTACAGTCAATAATAAACAGTTACTCAGAACTGTGATGTTGGCATACAGATTTCAGTGAACTTAATAAAGAGAATTGAATTTTCTATGTTTGATGTCAGAAACAGTTATAAAGGTATACTATATTTGTTAATCTTATAACAAACTGCATTTGAAAAAAAATAAAAATTCTTTTTATTTTGCTTCATTGCAAGACATTCTATCTGGCCAATAGACATGTTAACAATTCTCCAGGGATGCCCTTCAGTTTTTGAGTATTAAATTATAAGATATATTGCAGGTTTTAAGAGAAAATTCCTCTTTTGGCCATCGAGCTTAGGCTAGAGGAAACAACAGATAACTGCTTGACCACAGATATATTGGATTAGGTACATAATCAAATTCACAGAGTTACTAAGTCCCAGTATTAGGTGTATTTTCATGCAGACTCTGTAGAGCTAAATCTGACCACTTCATTTCTTGTTCTTTCACCGACTCTGTTGATCCTCCATTATCTTGCTCAGCTTCAGGCAGTTCACTCTGTTGAAGGAATGGAAAAAAGTAATAAAAATCAACTGAGAGCGAACTAGGAAAACGATCCAGGCTTTTACATCGGTATCAGACATGATGTCGAACATTAGCTAGCTTACTTAACTAAGTCAGCCATTGCTCATCTGAAACAACAGGGAATAGGGATGCTGCTAACCAGTGGAGCATACACAAAATTGAACATTTACATTTACACATCTTATTGACAGCGTCTTAAAGTTTGTGATTTCATTCATCATATAGGTAGGTGGGACAGCCACTCAAACCAGTAATCGTTGTCGTAAACTTTACTCAATTTAGGAGCTATCAGCAAAGTTAGTGCTTCACTGTGCATAACAAACCAAGCCACGAAGTCTGTAGCCCTCCAAGATAGAATTGTGTAAGGCATAGATCTGGGGTAAGTTATACAAAAGATGCTATAGCATCAAAAGCAAAGTGGGCTCCATCTACGTGAAATGAGGAAGTTTGGACTCTTTATACAGCTGGAGCCACCAAGACTCTTTCTACAGCTGGAGCCACCAAGACTCTTTCTACAGCTGGAGCCACCAAGACTCTTTTCTATAAATTTAGTAACCAGGCAAAACAGACCATGGTCAGTGTGGTGACCAAAAACCTAATGGACACCCTAACAAAGCTTCAGAGTTTCAAAATGACCAGGTACACCAGGTAAATAACATTGTCAGTGAGTTTATATGCCTTCCAGGACAGGTGTGCACATGTGTGTATGGCTTATGGGGAAGCAATAGTTTCTCAATGCTAGTGTGAATCAAAAATTTTATTTAAATATTATGTTAATATTTTTTTACATGAATTTGTGTTCACAAAAATCGATGTAGTCAAATTACAGTGGATGTTTCTATCTGCAACAACATTGCAGGATATCCAGATAGACTAATTTTCTTTAGCTCTACCTACTTTTTTTTTCCTACTGTCAAAACTCGGCTTACCAAATTGCAGGATACGAGGCAGCGCTCGTTTTTACAGATTCTAAGTAGCTTGATAGCTAGCTAGTCTTTTTGATAGTGAAAAAATTACTGCTTTTGATTATGGAAAGTTGCTATGAAATCGCAGTGTATTCTGGACATTGGCGTTTGCTTACAACCTGGAAATGTAGATTGTCCATTCCTACCAGTGAAATGCTGAAATGCTCAAACTTCCATTGTGTGAGGAAATTCACATATGTTAACACAATATTATGAATATATGAATATAGGCAAGTAGAGGAGCAGTGAAGTACATCAACTAAATTTACTGTCCACCCTGTTATGTTGCAGAACTACCCCTAAAAAAAACTTTATATAACTACAAGATACATTCTTTTTTGAAATAAAATAATTATGTAAAGCCTAGTATCTCCTCTATACTGTCTATTAATCTTCATCTTCTGATATTAGTCTTACAGGTTCAAGCATAACATGTCCACCCTGTTAGGTTAAAATAGTGATCAATGAGATTCAATTTCAGAATTTCATAATATCTAAGTTAAAGATTATTTAGTTCTTAGTGAGCTACCTCAAGAATGCTAGTTTGAGCACACAGTGTATGGTAGACTTTAGGTCTAGCGTGGCCCTGTGATGGTGCTTGAGCATTAACATTTTCTGAACGCTTAACCTGTCTTTATCATGTACATATATAAAAAGAGTTTAAAACTTTTGAGGTAAAAAAATAGTTTAAAACTCATAAAAGAGTGAAAAATGTTTTGGGGGGTTGTTTGTCCAAGTAACCGAAAAGCAGGAATGACTCTGTCCACAATGAGGTATGCAGTTAAAAACCCTTCAAGTTTTATTTTTAATTTAAATCCGATTATCCGTCAAATCAAACACAAATCAAACTTTAACCTGACCGGTACTATAGCTAGATACAGTATACCATAAACGTCAGTGTTGAAAGGGTTTCCTTACCAATGGGATAGTGACATCTTCATAAGGCAGACGGTCTTCCCTCCATGCATCATCTGTTAGGTCAAGAACCCTTCCATCTCTTTGAACTTCACTATCCATCTCAGGTTTCTGTCGTCACCTACCTAACTGTAAAAAAAAATAACGTTCGTTAGCTAGCGAGCTGTAAAGACAGCACACTCGGTATCGTAATTCTTCTGTGTTGTGGTTTGCTCGAGCGGTCAAAAACCAGCCGGGTGGTGTTGGTATGGCATTCCAAAGTCTTAATGAAGGCTTATAGAACGGGGCACATTTCTTTGCAACAACGAATTATGCAAGCACCTACAGAAACCTAAATACTGTTAATCGCTAGCAAACATAAACAACAGGGCAAGCGATTCCCAAACTTCCGGCAAATCAAATAGTTGGCAACCGCAGATAAAGACCATGGAGTCACGTGTCTTATTCTTCTTCTTGTAATTTGTTTGCGGATCGCAACCATACGAAAGGTGCATATACTGCCACCTACTGTACCGGAGTGTGAGGCCGGCCACAGCCTACCAACATACCCCTCTGCTCAGCCCCGTTTCCTTGAGAAATTGAGATACAGCCCTTCCCTCCACCCCACCCCACTCCCCTCCCCTTCCCACCCCCCAGCAACCCCACTAAATTCCACTTCCTACCCTCCCCCCTAACCTTCTCATACAACATTTCCCTCTCAACATCATACTGTTGACAATACAACAACACATGTTCAACTGTATCTTCCACTAGACATCTATCACACAGTCCTGTCTCATGCTTATCTATCACCTTCAATGAGGTGTTCAGCCCTCTATGCCCTACCCTTAGATGACCCCACATTACCTCTTCCCTCCTACACCCCATATTCCTTAACTACCCTCACCGAACGCTGTACCCCATAATGCCCTCTGCCCTTCCTGCTGCCATCTCTCTTCCTCTGCCAACATTCATAACCCACCCCTTTTAATGATGATTTAATTTCACCTCTCCCTAACAGCACCTGAACACCCACGCTCTCCTTCCTACACGCACTCCTAGCCAGCCTATCAGCCTCTTCATTACAATCCACACCAACATGAGCCGGCACCCAGCAGGACCGAACCACCACACCCATCCTCTCCAACCCCAACAACAACACCATCATCTCCACCAACAACTCACCTCTATCTGAACTTCCAGTCTGTAAGCTGCTTAACACTGCTGCTGAGTCAGAACACACCACCACTGTCAACGGTCTCACCTCCTTCACCCACCTCAACCCAAGAATCATTGCCACCATCTCCGCTGTATACACCGACACCAGGTCTGTTAACCTCTGGACCACCTGCACATTGAATTCAGGCACATATACTCCCGCACCTACCCTCCCACTATCCAGATTCTTTGACCCATCCGCATACATCTGGATGAATGTTTAATACCCCTCACCAACATACCTTTCCACACATTGACTCATACTTGAGTCACGTGTCTACTTCGTACTTCCATTTACATAGCTTAGTCAAATTCTCCCCAAAAATAAAGAGAAAATATTATGCTTTTTACATTTTTTTCTGGAAATATTAATTTCCCTGTAGTCATCCTCAATTTGTTTGTGTCATAATTGAACCTCCTCTGTCTCTTATGTTAATGGTTAAAAACATATGCATTATGCAATCAATGCGAGTCAATGTCTGTAAGGACTTACCGCAACTTTTGAAGGACATGAGATCACTCATAACAGACTTTTGAATAAAACCATCCGCGACTGTTTTTCTAATGACTTGTATCCTTTGCATTCTAACCAAAATGTGATTTCACTAGAGACATTGTAAACAAGTTGTGGCCCAAATATAAATATATTCCCAATGCCATTTAGAGAGCTTTTAGAGAAAACAGATTTAATTTAGAACAAAATGTTGGTGTTTTTTGTAAATATGAGTCTGAAACAACTAATCATTCGTTTTTTATGTATTCATATTACAACCTTCTAGGATATGAATGAATGGTTACATTATAAGAGTTTCCAATCTGACCAATTTTCCAGGGGCAAAATTATTTTTAGTTTTTTATTTAAAATATGTATTATTTCCCAACACTGAAACATATACGAAAAAGAAAAATGCATGAGAACTTTTTGACTTCATAGAAACACTTAAATTCTGAAAACCCAGCATTGTGATACACAACGTGTTTCTCTTTAGGTCGAACAACACAGTAGTGATGTTTTTCTTTTTGATTGACTCATTTTACTTACTCAAGCATAAGTATTTTTGTAGTGAGTTGTTCAAAGGAATCATTCATTCGAATGGCTTGCAGCAGATCTGTACGTGATCATACGCGATCCTATAGCTACGGGATGATCAGGGGGTGCTGGTGATGGAGCGGTGTGTGTGTGAGATACAGATATCGAACGGAGAGACAAAGTGTACATATGCGCTGTAGGGACGTTAGCCAAACAAATGAATAAAATTACTCCAAAGATTTGTTCCTTCTACTGAAGGACTCGAAAAGATCAGAGCCAGTAAGAAGTTCAACTTCCTATCTCTACTGTGCATTCAAATAAAAAAAAAATTGTTTTAATATGAAAACATGTTAGACTGACATGCATAGACTAGTTTTACGGTTTTATTAAGCTCAACTTAAAATAATCCATCCAAACATCACGAGCAACCGGGTCTAGCTCAAGACGAAAGTCAGTAAAGTTTATTGTATGTCTACAAGAAGGTCCTCCGGAAATGATGTTGGCCCCACCAGGGTGTTAAAAATGTACAAATAGCCTATAGTAGCCTAATACAAACTAATCAAAACCTTTTGGTCTTGTGTCTGCTGGAATTTAAAATCCCAACTTATTCTCATTTCAATTGCTTTTGTTTAACTACAGAATGGAATGTGTACTGTAGAAGCCATTTTGGCTTCTGTAAGTGTGATTTATCTGTTAATTAAGTACACCATAACATTATGACCACTGACAGGTGAAGTGAATAACACTGATAATCCCGTTATCATGGCACCTGTCAATGGGTGGGATATATTAGGCAGCACATTTTCAGAGGTCTTGTGGAGTCCATGCCTTGATGGGTAAGGGCTGTTTTTGCGGCAAAAGGGGGACCTACACAATATTAGGCAGGTGGTCATAATGTTATGGCTGATTGGTGTATATGTTGTCTGTCTAGAAATATTTGAACTTGTTTGTACACTAGAGGGCATGATATAGGTCACTGGTCACTTTAGATAGCACAGGTGAACAGGAAAGGCTAGCACAGATGAAGGCAGCAAACAGTTCTTATGTTTTATCATTAAACAAAATGATTGTACCGCTCCATCTTTTTTGTAAGAAATCTTTGTATTTGCACCCATTATACTTTTGTATTGTAAAAAATGGGATGTTTGTCCAGATGGAATCTTGTTTAAAAGACAGTTTGTTTAAACGCGTCATGAACGGCTCTGGTTGTTTCATAGAGAATTCAAAAAGGAAAAGAAAAAATGGAACTCATATCTAGATGAAGTAAGAAAGAGAGCAACACTTCTGAAAATACATGTAATATACTGTATAATTGGGATGAACAGGGCAGCTTATCCCAGGGGAGGGGGAATCTTACCCTGCTAGCTGACCAATTTCCAAAAAAACACATTTAATTAAATGATGTTCCTTTATCGTTTGTTTCGCCCCTAAGTATGGCCATCTTCACATACACATTTTTTCTCTCTTCTATCTTGGGGGGTAATCTTCCCCCATGTTACTATGTTTCAACCAGTTTTCATGCAAATCATTGTGTTATTTTCTTCTTCCTTTGACTTGCACTGTTCAATTTAACAGCAATGTTCAAGAAAGTGATTAAATGTTTAATTGTCTAACTGGCAAATCATTTAACTGTGTATTTCATTAAGGTTATGCAATTAACTTTTAGATTTTGGGCTACATTAACTGACTGTCAATAATGTATGTTGTGCTCTTTTGGACCTGTTCTACTAGTAATTTATGCTATTGAATCAACTTTTATGATAAGGGTTAATTAGACCTCAGATAATCAATCCCAAGACACGTAACTTGTTTTAAGTCCATAACCACTCTAATCATTACTCTAGAATTATAAAATGTACTCGTTCCAGGCACCCCTGGATGAATTAATATTTCTGTAAAAAGATGTTGACCTGACCTCTACATGGTGCAAAATAAAAACTTGCCACCTTTCTGCAACAGGCTATAGAAAATTCAACACTTGCAGTTACCAATTTCAACTTTCTAGAACATTGCTTTTAAATTGAACAGATCAAACAAAGAAGAAAAATCACAATGATTTGCATGAAAACTGGTCAGATTTACACAGCAGAACCCATAGGTCTCTGCAAAGGTCCATCAGTACAGTTTAGTTGACACTGAAGTAGTTGTTCACAGGTCCACCAAACAATGTATCTTACACAGCATGTTCACATTTGTGTAATATGTTGAATCTATGGAAAATGCTTAAATGGTAATCCTGTATGAACGTGTGCAAAAGGGTGTCCTGTTTCACTTTATACCATGTACAGATCAACTATATTGTAACTGCACTAGGCAGCATTCTCAACCATCAACCTCCTAATGATGGCCCTCTATCACATACAGTATAACCAAGCAATGGCTACTCAAACAAAAACTGACCATGGCAGGCATTGTGAGTATGACTATATGTGTATGTATGCATTTCTATAATAACTGTACTAAGCAGTTTTCTAAAGCACCAGTGTCTCATTCATGACCATAACCAAAACATTTAAAAATATTTTTAGAGAGACTACAGTCTTCAAAATGAGATTTCAGTCTCTGCAAATGGTCTTGGAAAAACCTACTACTACATAATTGGTACAAGCATAATCAGACTAGTACGCTTTTTCAACATGTAGTCGAAGCAAATACACTTTAGTTTTCTATATTTATGCTTGAACCGCTTGAACCTAGTGTTATATCTTGACAAAAGATATTGAATGCAATCACACAGACTCTGAGATAAAGTTTGAACATTAGTTTACTCTTCTTCCTCCATAAGAACACTCAACATAATGGCGCCACACCCATACATGACACCTTGAACTGTGCATCAAACCAGGATGTTCCCAAACTGACCCATGGTGAACATCAGTGGGTGTAACATAATATTCAGAAACCCCCATTTTAACTGACCAATGGCGAACATTAGTGGGCGTAACTTAATATTCAGTGGGCGTAACTTAATATTCAGAAACCCCCATAACAAGTAACGCCCCTGACTTGCGCTCTGCAAATATACCTTATTGCTGCTGCTTCTTCTTCTTCTTCTTTGTCTTCTTCTTCTGTGGGGTTTTTAGACTGTTGGCATCCAGCAATGTCGATGCATTACAGCCACCTACTGTGTTGGAGACCTTATTGCTGCTTCTTCTTCTTCTTCTTCTTCTTCTTCTTCTTCTTCTTCTTCTATTGTGGGTTTTTTAGGCTGTTGGCATCCAGCAATATAGATGCATTACAGCCACCTAGTGTGTTGGAGTGTGGGACAGATTTTCGCCAGGCCGTGTAAGCGGAGCTGGCCAAGAAGAGTGAATGTCTCTTACTGAGTGAGTGAGTGAGTGACTACCCCTTGTTAAATAGCGTAGTGGTTAGAGACACGGACCTGCAACCAATAGGTCCCGTGTTTGAGTCTTGTCACAGTCAAAGCAATTTATGCATTAGCCTTTGTTCTGGATAGATAAAAACTTTGCTGGCTACAACCTTCAGTAGCTGCGTTATAATAATCCTAAAAAAAACTGTTCACGGTTATGTTGCGACTATTTCTGGTGGATTTTCGAAGTACGCATCCGTGCATGCTTTTTGGGTCAGGATAGACAAACACTTTGCCGGCTACAACCTTTGGTAGCTACGTTATAGTAAGCCTAAAATAAAACTGTTTATATAGGCAAAACACGTCTTTTATTTCTTATAGGATTCATAGTCAACTGTAGGTTGTAACAGAATGGCACAATCATAAAACAAACACGGCAACAAAGAAAAAACTGAACTGACCCCTGTTCAAAAGTCTGCATACCCTTTGTTCTTAATACTGTGTATTGCCACCTTTAGCCTCAATGACAGCATCCAGTATATACAGTGGTATACAGTGAGGGAAAAAAGTATTTGATCCCCTGCTGATTTTGTACGTTTGCCCACTGACAAATAAATGATCAGTCTATAATTTTAACGGTGGGTTTATTTGAACAGTGAGAGACAGAATAACAACAAAAAAATCCAGAAAAACGCATGTCAAAAATGTTATGAATTGATTTGCCGTTTTTACCTGTGTGTGTCACCCTGTGTGTCTGTAACAAGGCCAAACATTCAAGGGTATGTAAACTTTTGCTCAGGGCCATTTGGGTGATTTCTGTTATCATTATGATTTAAAAAGGAGCCAGACAACTATGTAATAATAAATGGCTTCATATGATCACTATCCTTAAATGAAATACTTTCTTGCACGATCAGTCATATTTTCAAAATCAATGCCATAATTTCACAATTTCTGCCAGGGTATGCAAACTTATGAGCACAACTGTATTGCAACTATTTCTGGTGGGTTTTCAAAGTACGCATCCGTGCATGATTTTTGGGGTCATATAGGCTAGATAAAAACCCTTTGGGCAGTAAAAGAGTATGGGTTTCCACGATTCTCTCGTCTTTTCACTAGACGAAAAAGTCAGTTATCGTCACCTATACTGATAGGTATTGTATGACTGTCATTCACGAATGAAAGCAAAACTGAACGTTTTTGCGCCATGAAATAGCTTTGGCTGTGTTAAGTAGTTAGTTAGATACTAGTAAGCATATTACTGGCTAATAAGCTGTTAAAACGGCCTGTGGCAAAATCCATATATTTCATAGATGCTATTTGTGGTGGATGTAAACTTAATAAGAAACGTTAGTCAGTTTAACACAATGCTTAATGGTGTCTATCGAAATATTCAAACTTGGCGTAATGTTAACGCGTGACAAAATTATCTAATGTCGAGACGCAATTTTCTGACAAGGCAATATGTCCCAGTCAATCCCTAGAGTAAGCTCTTTCTAATTTAACGCGTTGAATGTAGCGTATCAACCCTGTTATACCTGTTGTTGATTTGGATGTTAGCTAATGTAGGGTGTTGGATACAGTATATTACTACTTGGAATGGTCATTAGAATTGAGCAATTGCTAGTGAGACTGAAGATGAACTTTACACTACCAAATGTATTTAATTTCATGGCACAACAACGTTCGTTTTTCTTTCATTCGTGAATGACATTGATACAACAACTATAAATATAGGTGGCGATAACTGACTTTTTCATATAGGTGACGATAACTGACTTTTTCGTCAAGTGAAAAGACGAGAGAAACGTGGAAACCCCTTCTCTTTTACTGCCCCAAAAGCATGCACGGATGCATACTTCGAAAATCTCAGTCCAGCTCCACCAGACATAGTAGACCATCCGGGAACTTTTGGCATACTATTTTCAGCTATTTTCATGCTTTGAGACATACTTATCTTCTTGCATACTAATATGGCATACTATATAGTATGCAAGTAAGCGATTTGAGATTCAGACATAGATTGGATGAACATATGCAGCAATTATTCATGTAATTTCCGAGGCTTCCTTCATACCACGATGCTACGTTCAAGACTTCACGAAATGCTGCCTCCTGGTACGCTACAGCAACTTTATCAGGCTATCCGGATTTTAAAATGTTGGTAAAGCCTGAGGTTCACGCGGTGTATGTGTCTTTAAGAAACAACTTGACAAATTCGTAGCACCATGATCAGATCAGGCAGTTGTCCAATCAAACGCAAGAAGCAGCCCTTTCATGACCGAGGAAGTATCTTTCCATTGGACATGCTTGTCATGACGAAGTTTTCTTCAAACATGGAGTTTTTGATTACTTAACGTTGCAGTTTTTATAGTTAACAGTTGACTCCTTTTCAAGTCACTTGGGAACCTGGCTACCTGCGTCAGGTATGTAAATCTATAACATTAGATAATTTAACAGAAATATTTATGGTAATGTATCACGTTTAAGTAGGTGCGTTGTAGGAGATAACAGCGGGATATCGGTGAATGATGTAAAATGCGAATTGATGTCAGCCTGGAATTATTTTGTTCAGGAAGATACTGTACCACTATATGCATGTATGTATATTACAGAAATAGCAATTATCTGAAACGTGTTCCCTTATATTTAAGCGAGGCGCGCGGGTGTTTTGTATATTGCCAATAATTTACTCAATGGTTTGTTTTTAACCCTGACCCTAACATTAGAAATCAATGGCTTATCAACAGATTGTTGAACATTTTGTTGTTAGTATTAGAACATCTACATCTAACTGGAAATTGGGACTCTAAAAATACAATTGTAATCTAACTTTATTTTACTCGAGTTTTCTCTTCCTCGAATCATCGTGATATCCAATTGGCAATAAGGGCCTTGGCTCTTTGCAACAACTCTACTGCAGGTGTGGGAGAGCAGAAGATTGAGGCATATCCTCTGATGCATCTTGCACATCCATTCTGTTTCTTGTAAGATTTTTTAGTCAACCAAGACATTTTTTGCATTCCCTGGACAACTAGAATCGCTTTGAGTGACCTTCTTGACATGTATAGGCACATCTAATCCTCGATATATACATTTTCTTAAAACACTGGATACAGTGCATTGCTAACTTTGAAATGATAAGCTCTATAGGGTGAGGGTGTTCCATTTCGGATTTAACATCCTATATTAAGCTAGTCTTTCGTAAATTAGTTTACTTTCAAGAAAGTTGTTACATTAATGTGTGATCAGTGGTGTTATAAGTTTTGTTTGATCACATGTATTTTTTAACTGTGTTGTAAAATGCGATATCCCGTTGATACACTCCATATTTTAACTAAACTTAGTACAAGGCATGCGTTGATTCTCCATGAACTCGACTTAGTGACTGGGGATGGAATGTGTCACTCATTATAAACAAACCCGTTAAAAGATTAATATCCCCCAGGTAGTGCCACTCCAATAACACCTTTTTATAGAAAGCGCTGAGTTCTGCCACCATGGTCGGGAGAGAAATTGAATTATTTGAACTTATTTGAGTGGCACTACCTGGGGGACTACGGATTCTTAACAAATTTGTTGATATCATGGGACACATTCAAATCCCTGCATGTTAGTGGAGTACAAAGAGAATAGACACCTTCTTCAAGGCTGTCAAAAAACACTGTTTTATCCTCTTGACCTAACCTGGGATTTTCTCCTACCACCTTAAGCAGTTTTAAGGGCAGGGTCTGACAGGCAACAATATTCTTCAGGCCAGTTTAGAATAAATTATAAGATTAATTACATTGCAGTTATCGAGACTAAAGATGAATCCATTGTTTACTTTTTCTACACTTGAAATCATAAGCCTGTCTCCTGGTTACAAGTCAGGATTGTTGCTCTGTGTTATTTGCTAAATGAGTGGCCAAAGTTTCAAGCTTGCTGTAACTTTGTCCTAAGGAAACGCCTGATGTAAATGTCCCTTTCTTAGGGCATGTTGATTCTGAACAGATTTTTGTAGAGCAATGTCTACATAAGGATGTGATTTTCCCCAATTCTCACAAAAGCTTTGATGAAAGCCATTTGGCCAATATGTAAATTTTATAAACAAAGCTAGCAAGAGCCGTATGCAGGTTTCTCTTCTCTATGTTATCGCTACATTACCAAACACATGCAACAAGTCAGTTCAGGTGTGCGGGTGCTTTTTAAATTATAACATAGGGAAGTGTAATATATTCTCCAAAGCTTGTTTTCCTATATCTTAGTTATACATGCTGTTGTACTTTATCTGTAAGATACAAATTAATTTAGAGGTCTTACATTTTCAGAAGGCAATATACAGTTTACATGTGATGTGCTACATGTGCAAACTCCTCATTTTTCAAAACCTGAGCTTTCACTCATACTGAGTGCCTTCAGTCCTTCAGTCTGACTCATTTGTTTGGCTGTGAGATATTTGCAAATGTGGCATAACTGTTTAACATTTGTGCGGAGGGTGGGCTGCTTTGAGGAGTCTTCTAGGACTGTGAAACGCCTGCTCTAAGCCACTACTAATGAACTTAACAGACTCAGACATGGATCTCGTCCTGAATGTTGCCGACCAGTATGTCCTCACTCCATATGTGTACCCGTCATCATGGCCTGAGGAGGGGGCCCTGCGCCAGATAATTACCCTGTTGGTAGTCACCAACCTGGGGGCTGCAGTCCTCTATCTGGGCCTTGGTTGGCTGAGCTACCAGTTCATCTTTGACCACAACCTCATGAAACATCCACAATTTCTGAAGGTAGGCCTAAGTCCTTGTTTATTATACACAATACTTGGAGCCTTCTTTCAGATACAAAACTACTTTTGCAACAGTCTATCTATAACTGCCCAGAATGTTTTATTGATGCAGTGTAAGTTCACTACATTAGAGTTAGCATTTGCTTTTTGCAATTCTTAGTATAGAAAACGGTTTCTATAAAAATTGAAGAATGAAAATTGATCTTAGATTGTTTTGGGTCCTCAGAACCAAGTTCGGCGGGAGATCAAATATGCCTTGACATCGCTACCAATAATCAGTATCCCCACTGTGGCATTGTTTTTCTTTGAGGTCAGAGGGTACAGCAAACTCTATGACAATGTAGAAGAATCTACCATGGGTAAGACCATGCTGTGTTCAACAATACTCAGAGGTTGTGTAATGTTTAGGCAGCATTATTTTGAGAGTACCTATAGACCATTTGTATATGTTTTACAGACTAAGTAAGCACCATTTCAATCTGCTAACCCGTACCCTGACCAAAATAGTCATACTATTAACAAACTGTTTTAAAATCTACTGATGGATATCGGGACTCAAAATAAAGTTTAAGCAATGTTTTGTTTTTTGCTAGTCACTTGTCCCATGGGATTTCAAATATGATACTAAAAATTATTGTTTTTTAGGCTGGCCCTTTCTGCTTTTTAGCATGATTTCCTTCCTGTTATTCACTGATGGGTGCATATATTGGATTCATCGGTTTCTTCACCACAAGCGTATTTACAAAGTGAGCATTACAATGTCTTGATTTATAATGGGTACATTTGGTGCAGGATATGTTCTTTCACTGTCAGTTAGAAGGGGATTGTTGCTGTGAATGTGACTTTGGAGATTAGGCAGTAGTATTCTGTAGTATTCACAGATAGCTGTGTGGTTGGTTTACCTTGCTATTTCAAATCTTAAATGTATTAAATCTAAGTCGCTCTGGATGAGATTGACTAAAATGATAAATCATCTTTCTACTCATTCTCTTACTGAAATTGAGGCAGTCAACATTGTCTTGAAGTTGATTAACTTATGTGCAGGAATTGCAGCTATAGTAATGTTCTAAAGATCAATGTTGTTTTTATCTACATGATTATGGAAACTGTTTTTCAAATAAATTATGACTGTTAAACAATTTTGAATGTAAACAGTGAACTTGATGTCATCAGGTACAGTGCCCTCTCCTAATATTGGTAGTCTTTATAAATATGAGCAAAGAGGGTGCGGAAAAAAGTATTTATTGTTTATCCATCTTTCTCTCA
This sequence comes from Esox masquinongy, assembly GCA_016801175.1. Taxonomy (NCBI): domain Eukaryota; kingdom Metazoa; phylum Chordata; class Actinopteri; order Esociformes; family Esocidae; genus Esox; species Esox masquinongy. The sequence goes on along the minus strand of JACXGI010000255.1, from coordinate 120,480 downwards.
AAATATTAATACAAATCTAACCTTTAATTAAATTGAAACAATTGATAGAAATAATACATTTTCATGATAAAACAAATATTTTTTTCTCTAAAAGAAATATTTGAGGTTTGCCTTGGATCATTGTCCTGTTGAGGGAATGAGTGTGTAAAAAGGTGCAGGGAGCACGTTTTTGTTATTCCTAACATGGGTACTAAGTTTTGTTATATTTTATTTGAAACTGAGAAAATAATTCTGCATTAAGTTCTGTTCTAGAAAACCAAGTTTGAGAAGTTTACTTGGTCTAAAGTGTAAGAGAGTCACAGACCGTAGAGCCCAGACTCCTGGGGTGCACTACTCACTCACACAATCACCAGTGTGGGGGCTGTGTAAATTGGGTTTTAGGTACATGTGACTATTTTTTGAACTCCTTAGAAAAGAAACAGATTTACTAGTGACATTATCAAAATTGTTATTCAAATTCGGCTCCACTGAATGGTTTTGATCATCAGTTTGCTCTCAAATATCAAATGCGTTAAAAAGACCCAAGTCCTCTTCCAGGCCGATTGTTAACATATTCAGTTGCATATTCAGTTGCTTTAAACTTGCCCTGATAGTGGAAATGGGCATTTTCAATCGTTAAGCTATTTTCTTACAGCCATTTCCTGATTTGTGTAGCTCAACAACCTTTTGTTGCACAACATTACTTTATTCACGGGTCTTTCCCATAGTGATGGGTGACTTTGGAAATATGGCCTTTGTGTCACCTCTTATTTATACCCCAGTGAAACAGGAAGTCATGGCTTAGACTTAAGTGTTTCTAATCACTCAGGTGTGCTTAAAAATGTAAAATATGAATGGGAATATACTTCAGTTCGATCTTACTCAGAATTTTTCGGGGTGTCAATAATTGCGGCACATGTTTCTTACTCAGAATTTTTCGGGGTGTCAATAATTGCGGCACATGTTTTGGAGAAAAATATTGATTTCATTAATTTAAAGTTTTTTTCAATAATTGTATTTCAATTCAAAGTTAGATTTTTGTGAATATTTTGAATGAATGATCAAGAGAATAAATGGCAAATATTTTTTTTCACAGCCCATTTTCCTCATATTTACCAATGGTAAATTAGTGGAGGGCACTGTAATTAAAAGTTCCAATTAATTAAAAGCCCCTTAATTTAAATGCCTAGGTATACTAGCCAGATTATCTATTTCTTTAGATATTTCTACTACTTGCCCCTCTTGTGTCTTGACTAATTTATAAATGAGCAAATAAATAGATTGTGAATATACATTTCATTCAGCATTAGTGGTTTCTTCTGTTTTTGTGACATCATTAGGTCCAGCTGTCATTATCTGCACGAGTGTACAATTCAAGTCACCATAGCAGGACATTGTTGAATCTGTTATCTATGCAAGAATTCAAAATGTCAACATAAAACCACTGTCGAATGTAAACTGATCTATTCTCTTTATTCCCTCCCCTCAGCACTTCCACAAACCACATCACGTGTGGAAGATCCCAACACCGTTCGCTAGCCATGCATTCCACCCATTGGACGGCTTTTTGCAGGGTCTCCCCTACCACATCTACCCCTTCCTCTTCCCCCTTCACAAAGTGCTATATCTAGCCCTCTATATATTTGTTAACATCTGGACCGTATCCATCCACGATGGTGACTACCGCGTGCCTGGTCCACTGCAGGAGGTGGTCAACGGGGCAGCCCACCACACTGATCACCACCTCTTCTTTGACGTCAACTATGGCCAGTACTTCACCCTGTGGGATCGCATTGGTGGGTCTTACCGCAACCCCTCTGTCCTTGAAGGGAATGGCCCCCTTGACTGTATTCGTAGACTGATGGCTGAGGGGAAGATTAGCTCTAGTGAAGGTAATGCTGACACCAATGGTTGTGCTAATAGGAGCAGTACAAAGAGCAAGGAGCAGTAGTGGGTACAGTACATGTAGTATAATGATAAGGAATAGCTACTGTATTTTGTTCTTTTACATGCTACTTGTTGCTTCAATGATAGGCACAGGAAGGAGGCAAGCTGTCCTAACAGAGACTGTTATGTTGTGTGAACATGTCTTGAAAAGATGCACAACATGTTCTAATTTCTTAACAGATCTTACTACTTTTCATAGACGTGAACAGCAGGCAAAATAAAATCACCAAGCTATTGTCATAGAAAGAGGCTATACAAACCTAGCAGGCCTCTCACCATTTCCTGGATTGTCTTTGTTGGCTTGTTGAGAAATAATTGCTGATTTTAGCATGCACTTAATTGTCCCTAATTAGAGGTGTTGTATGGATTTTGTGAAAACACAAGACTGTCTGAGCCAGGGGTAAGATTTAAATAAGATCTCTAGTTCGGATTTTTGTAAGCAAATGAAAATGCGTTGTTTCTACATACTGTATGATGTTTAGGTGGGTGAAATGTCTTGTTTTTCTCTGAATTTTAGCATTTTAAAGCAGACATACACTCCGCTCTGTATTTATCTGGACAGAGAAGCTTAACATGTTTCCATTTGCCTATATTTTCCAGTCCTTTTGATTTGCATTTTAAAAAATGCTGGAGAATAGCCTAACTGACAATGTTTGCTCTACTGTCCAAATACTATGCCAAAGTCTTATACCACCTTAATAATCAGAGCAGGATTATATTCCCTGTCCATATACTATTAGGTTATGGATAGCACATTTTGTTCTCCTAAGAATGGATCCTTGAAGTAAACACAAAGAAATGAATGAACAAAATGAACAAAAACCTATTGTGTTTTTAAAAAAGTCAGTATTTTGTGTGGACTCTCTTGGAAGGCAAAGCTGAAGCCATTTGATTTGTTAGACTGTTGTTTCTTTTTTCCGGTTGTACTGTTAAATTCATCCAAGCTTCCTGCAGAATTTGCCATAACTATTCTTTTGACTTTTGGCTGCTTTTCATTCTCTTGTTTTCTGCCAAGGTAATCCCATACAGCATCTCAAAGATAAAGTCTTTCATTGTTTACTGTCTTTAATTTGCGCAGTTTCTTTAAGTGTCTTTATGACATTTCTTCTAGACATCTCACAAGATGTCTATTGCCTTTTGGACAGGACACAAAATTCTTGATTTTTTTTATTGTTATATATTTACTTGTATTTATTATAATGTTATGGTATTTTACAAGCAAATAAACACTGCCCAAATAGTGTTAAAAATTCTCAGGTGGCCTAAGCCTTTTGCACAGTACTGAAAAGTAAATACAGAGGATATTGGACTTTTTAAAACTATTAGCTCTTGAATAGAAATTGTAAATAATTGACTGCAAATACTGATGTCTACAAATGAGAAAGAAAAGGTTTTCATGGATATTTCATAAAAACTTTGGGAAATATATTGGTTGTTTGCAATAGTCATTTGTGACTTTGTTCTATCCTATTTTCTTGATAAATAAAAACTAATATATGAAGATATCTCAGTCCTTTTATTTTAAGATTGCAGGTGACATGTGGAACTGTTTTACCATGGTCTAAGCATGGATTACTTATTTTGGTTTGATAATTTCAAACCGTAATATTGTTAAACCAAGCAATCGATAAACATACCTCCAACTATCAAGAATATAAACACAATAAAATCCAAGATTTGTTTCTTTTGTGATCGTAATTAGCAGTTTCTGACTTTGCAATTGAGTTGCAATATAGAGCTTGCAATATTCAAAAAAATGTTTGCTTGCGTGACACAGCACTCTTGCCTTGTTATTTCTTAAGAAATACAGCAGAGGGAGATGTTGCATTACCCGAAGTAAAGCATGTTGACGCAAGATGTCTCATCTTTTTAATTCAGTTTGAAACACAGCAGAACAACACTCCATTGTGTTTTCATTAGGATTCTGACCTGTAAGATCAATTGTTACAGTGTAGACAATAATTGATTTTGAGTGTATAGCTTGTAAATATCCATGATTGAAAAATATCAGCTGCCATGCACCCATTTCTCTCACTCAAAAAAAAAAACACTTAGTGGCTAGTTTGTTTGTGTGAAAAGACACAGTAGGTTGTCTGCTGCCATGATATTTTGGAGTGGTTCAAACGCGTCTCTTCCCTCCCTGGCTTTCATTCCCAGACCCCTGTTACACACGCTGTGTATTTCTCATCTCAGGGCTCAATCTCTCTGCTCTCCAATATTTTATACATTGTGTGTGTGAATAATAGTTTGTCGCTAGCTGTTGTTCTGTTCAATTGTTCTAGTTATATTTTCTTTTGACATTGTTTTGCCCACAGCCTATTGTTGTTTTTGTTTGTCATTGGTGTTGTCCGTCTGTCAATATTCCATTGCCACTACCTTGTTGGTATCTCCTGAGCTGCATGCTTGTTATGTAGGGCTTTCATAGACAAAGCATGATAAACTTACGTATTCTTACATATCATGTTTTTTTTTCTTGAACATCAGTGTCTCAAACTTCAATTTTTTTTATAATTCAGCACTGGTCCAAACATAATGGCACTGATTGACCTATAAGTAGCGCTATAACCTTACAAAATCAAACATGGTGCTACTATGGTAGAAATTAGCTATTAGCTAAGCAAAATTGTCAGTTTTATTTTTCTTACAAATATTTTACAACATAAAACCTTGCCAACATACAATAATGAATTTCGAGTGTCAGTGTTTTAAAATAACATATCACACAGAACAACATTTTTAGGTATCATTTGTAATTCAGGAACATTTTGAGAAATGGTCAGAGTTTTGAATACTTTTGCAAGGCACAGTATTTCAACGACAGGAATGATCAACTCAAACCATGTTCATTGTTTAAAGAAATCCCTGTTTTGGATGGCATGTCCCTAGTTAGTCTTCAGGAAGAAAAACTTTCTGTTTGAACAATTAGATCTTCATTCTAATTCAACAATGGCTATATCCCCGTACTAAGCATGCCTGCTTCTGCAGACATTTAATAAGCAAGATTGTAATTTAACCAATGCAAAAACAACCATGTCCATGGCCAGAATGTGTTGCATTGCATAACGTTATCATTACAGCAACACTGGCTCCCAAACTTAGCTTAATCTGGTATCACTAGATTTAAGTTAAATTTGTGTACTATTGTCCCTGTTATCACTTCAGAAATCTGGTCACCTTTGTTGTTGATAACAATGTTTTTAAATATGTTATAAATTCTGGATAGTGCACACTGATAAAGAGCTGTTCTAGATTTTCTCGCTCTCAGTCTAAAAAGGCTCTTAGTGGCTGGACTATGGAGACCATTTTCTTTTGGAATGTTGATCAACCTCTTTTTTTACAATCTTATATACATTATTGAGACAGTGTCATTTTTTCCCCCTTTTGCCTCTATACTCCAAAAGTTTGGATTTGAAATCAAGCTGTTACTATGATCTCAAAGTATAGATTATCTTATTTTATTTGAGGGGATGTATGTGCCTATAGATTTTTCCATTTAGAAATGACAACACTTTTGCTCCTATTTCAGGGCACCAAAGGACAGTTGGCTTGACTGGTATTTCTGGTTAGTAAAGTGTGTTTTACTACATTATTTATGCAGGCATATGACAGCTTCCAATGTCTAGTCTTGTTTGTAGATTGTGTGTGCTTTTGGAGTCAGTTATTAGTGTCTGTCAAAATGAGGACCATGCTATCTAACCAGAAGCAAGTTTGGAACATCATAAAAATAACTAAAAGCCGATGAGCTCACAAACAGCCTGGTACACCAGGGAAGATGAGCAAAGAATGCTTAACAAAATGAGTGGAAAAATGTCCAACATATCAGTAACACCATTCCTGCAAATACAAAAATGTATTATAAAAATCTGAAGATTTATCAGAAATTAAAAACGAAAGAAACAATGTTGTTTAAAACTTTAAAACATTACTAAATTGATATAAACAGGATTTCATAAAAACATGGAGTTGCAAGGATTTTTTTAATATAATGTATTATACAGCTTAGCCTTTTGCTGTACCCACTTGAGGGGGACCTTAGGCTTTGGTACTGGCTCTGTGCTAGTTAATATGGCAATGTAACAAAAGAATAGCCTTGTTTGTTAATTTAGCACATAGTCAGGATGTACCCAAATTATTAAAAAAATTGAATTCAGCAATAAGGTTCGAAAGGGTTTGGTATATGGTCAATATACTACGGCTAAGAGTGGTACTTAGTGTCTGGATAATTGCAGTAAACCCCTGAGATGCTTTACTGCAATTATGAGCCGGTTACCAATATAATTACAGCAATAAAAAGTGATGTGAAGTCATACCTATGGAACCCGAAGCACCTGATTTAAAATGGAATATATTGTATATCATACATTTTAAAAGAGCTAGGTGAAACAACCACACAATTTAGTTGTAATCAGTGAATTAGTTATCAACAAAAGTCAGTACTGGAAAGACAACCTTACAAATAATAAACATAACATAAAACATAAATAGTAAACAAAAGACGAAGGACAAGGGTGGCGACGGGAGCTATTTTAAGTATGAAAAGATGAGTTTTCAGATGTTTTTTGTAGATAGGCAGAGGCTCTGCAATCCTAGCCTACAAGGGAAGCTGGTTCCACCATTGAGGTGCCACGACAGAGAAGAGTTTTGACTGCATGGATCAGGAACTGCCCTGAAGGGGCGGGAAGGCCAAGAGCCCAGAGGTGGCTGTTCGTCGAGCCCGGATAGAGATGTAGGATTTGAGCATTACCTGGAGAAAATAAAGAGAAGCTCCACTTGATGCTTTTTAACCATAGCCTTGAAGCGGAATCTAGCTACAACTGGAAGTCAGTGTAGTGTGCCAAGAAGCAGGGTGACATGGGAGAACTTGAGAAGGTTGAAAACCAGATGGGCCACTTCATTCTGCATGAGTTGCAGCAGTTTGGTTACACATGCTAGGAGCCCCACCAAGAGTGAGATGCTGTAATCCAGATGTGAGATGATAAGTGCCTGGACAAGTACCTGTGTTGCTTCCTGTGTGATGTAAGGTCTTACTCTATGAATTTTGTTGAGTATGAACCTGCAGTAGCAAGTCACTGTCTTGATGTTACCAGAGAACAACCGGGTTTGATCTAGGGTCAAAACTGTACTCTGGAAGGAGGACACTGTGCAGTTGTTAACCATGATGGACATTTCCCGGATTGGACGGTACTTCCCACGAAAGACGAGCAGATCAGTATTGTCAAGGTTAGAGGTGGTGGGCCAACATCCAGGCAAGCACAGATCCGTGTTGTCACCTGGGTGTTGGAAGGTGGGAAGAAGAAAAAAAGCTGAGTGTCATCTGCATAGCAGTGATAGGAAAGACATGCGAGGATATGACATAGCCAAGAGACTTGGTGTGTAGGGAGGAGAAAGGGCTGAGGGCCAAGACCCGAGCTTTGGGGAACACCAGTGGTGAGAGGCTGCGTGGCAGACACAATCCTTTCCATGTCACCTGGTAGGAGCAGCCTGCTGGGTAGGAAGCAAGTCAAAAGTGTGCAAAGCCTGAGATGTCCAAATCAGAGGGTGGAAAGTAGGATGCGATGGTTCACAGTGCCAAAGCAGTGAATAGAAAGCATAAAACTGAGAGACAGTTAGCTTGGGCAGTGCAAAGACCTTCTGTTACATATTGGAGAGCAGTCTTGGTAGAGTGGCCCGTTTTGAATCCTGACTAGTTAGGGGCGAGGAGCATGTTGTGAGAAATCTTATTAGTCTGGAATGGTTTTTAAAAGAGTGGCAAATTGAGAATGCGCAGGATTAACTGTTGAAATGCCTTTTCTTCTGGCTTAAAGGCAGAATTTATTATTTTTAATAGAGGTTCATTCGAATTTAAATTAGATTCTTGGTTAAAAAAATTCACATTATTGCCTTTTACCCCATAACATAATGACATGTCTATTTTGGTAAGTAGGCTTACTTAAATGTTTCTGTCTGTAAAATATTTATGAATGACATCTGAAAGCAAATGTACTTTTATTCTTAATGAGATTGTTAGGCTTAAATAGACTATAGCCTTTGATGATGATGGGACTGGTAACGAGCCTATCGAACAAATACAACACATTTGTGAGCTGTTTTTATAAGTGTAGACTGTGTTCTACCTTATTTTGCATTATTTCTGTTATTATGTTTGGCATATGGTTTGGGCATGTACTTTGTGATTGCAACTGGAACTTTTTAATTGATGATTTAACTTCTGACAGTTAGCAGGAGAATTAATTCTGAATTGTACAGAAACATTATTTGCTAAATTACAAGCAAATGACTCCAAACTCATTGGACAGCACTTCATCATACAGCAAGACAATGGACCTAAAAATACTCTATAGCAAGTAAGTTCTTCAGGGTTAAAAAGTGAAAAGTTCTTCATTGACCAAGACAATCTCCAGATTTAAAAAGCATAATTTTATACTTGCTGATTTCATAATTTTTCTCCACCAATTTTATATCAAATTCGTGAATAAGGCTGTGCCTCATTGAAGCCCCTCCAAGCGGACTTGGGGCAGTCAGTGTCAAGATATGCCACATGTAAAATCTGGTTCTCATCAAACTGCTCGCTCAACCAGGAAGTCTAGACTTGCACATTGAATGGAATGTATTGGCTGGTCTTCTACCTTGACTGAGCTCAAAGGCACCCCACCTCGAATTGCACCACCCTCAACCCGACCTGTGGGTTAATCAGTGAGCAGAATTTGAACACTGTCTTGCAATGCATCGCCTGATTGAAATCTTATTAAAATATGTTTTAATACACAAACAGAATTTACCGGAACTAAATCACATATAATTTGTAATTTTCACAGTTCCATGCTTTCATATAATGTTGGGGATGTACACTACCAGTGAAAGGTTTTAGAACACCCCCATTTTTCCAGTTTTTATTGCAATTTAAGCAGTTCAAGTCCAGTGAATAACCTGAAATGGTACAAAAGTAAGCGGTAAACTGACAGAGGTAAAACAAAAGTTTAGGTTACTGAAAAAAAGAAAGATATTGTACATTTTTCAAAAAAGTCAAAAATGTTTGTTAAGAAGTAGTGTTGGAACAGACTGTGTTGTTACACCCTCTTAAGCATTGTTTGGATAGCATTGTATTGCAGGTACAACCCTGTTTCCAAAACATTTTGGGACACTGCATAAAATGCAAATATAAACAGAATGCAATGATGTGCAAATCATTTATCCCTATATTTAATTGAAAATAATCTAATTGTTTTTAGAAAAATCCATGCCCATTTTGAATTTGATGCCAGCAACACATTTCAAAAAAGTTGGGACAGGGGCATGTTTACCACTGTGTGGTAAACAGTGACAGGTCTGGACTGCAGGCAGGCCACTTTTTCTGTACGTATTACAACACATGCTGTTGTAATACATACAGAATGTGGTTTGGCATTGTCTTGCTGAAGTAAACAAGGCCTTACCTGAAAAAGACGTTGGCTGGATGGCAGCACGTTTCTCCAAAACGTGCTGCCATGGTGTCCATGAGTCCCAAAAATAATTTCAAATTTTGATTTGTCAGACCACAGTTTTTCACTTTGCCTCATTCCATCTTAAATGAGCTCGGGCCCAGATAAGGTGGCTGAGTTTCTGGATCTCGTTTATACAGTAATGTCCGGAAATAATTGGACACTGACACAAGTTTTGTTATTTTGGCTGTTAATGAAAATATATTCAAGTTACAGTTAAATAATGAATTTGGGCTTGAAGAGCAGACTCAGCTTCAATTTGAGGGTATTCACATCCAAATTGAATGAAGGGTTTAGGAATAATATCTCTTTAATATGTAGCCCCCTCTTTTTGAAGGGACCAAAAGTAATTGGACAATTGACTCAAAAGCTATTTCATGGACAGGTGTGGGCTATACCTTCGTTATTTCTTTATCAATTAAGCAAGTAAAATATCTGGAGTTGATTCCAGGTGTGGCATTCGCATTTGGAAGCTGTTGCTGTGAACATACAACATGCGATCAAAGGAGCTCTCGATGCAAGTGAAACAGGCCATCATTAGGCTGTAAAAAAATAGACATCAGAGATATAGCAGGGACATTTGGAGTGGCCAAATTAATAGTTTGTTGCATTCTGAGAAAAAAGAACGCACTGGTGAGCTCTGCAACACAAAAAGGCCTGGACATCCATGGAAGACAACAGTGGTGGATGATCGTAGGATCATTTCCATGGTAAAGAAAAACCCCTTCACAACATCCCGCCAAGTGACGAACACTCTCCAGGAGGTAGGCATATCATTATCCAAGTCTACCATGAAGAGAAGACTTAATGAGAGCAAATACAGAGGGTGCAAACCATTCATTAACCTCAATAATAAAAAGGCCAGATTAGACTTTGTCAAAATACATCTCAAAAAGCCAGCCCAGTTCTGGAACAGCATTCTTTGGACAGATGAAACTAAGATCAGCCTGTACCAGAAGGATGGGAAGAAAAAAGTATGGAGAAGGCTTGGAATGGCTCATGATCCGAAGCATACCACATCCTCTGTAAAACACGGTGGAGGCAGTGTGATGGCATGGGCATGCATGGCTTCCAATGGCACTGGGTTACTAGTGTTTATTGATGATGTGACAGAAGACAGAAGCAGCTGGATGAATTCTGAAGTGTATAGGGATATATTGTCTGCTCAGATTAGGCCAAATTCAGTGAAGTTGATTGGACGGCGCTCACTTTACAGATGGATAATGACCCAAAACATACTGCAAAAGCAACTCAGGAGTTTTTTAAGGCAAAGAAGTGGAATATTCTGCAATGGCCGAGTCAATCACCTGATCTCAACCCGGTCAAGCATACATTTCTCTTGCTGAAGACAAAACTTAAGGCAGAAAGACCCACGAACAAACAACAACTGAAAACAGCTGCAGTAAAGGCCTGGCAAAGCATCACAAAGAAGGAAACCCAGCGTTTGGTGATGTCCATGCGTTCCAGATTTCAAGCAGTCATTGCCTGCAAAGGATTCTCAAAAAAGTATTAAAATTGTCATTTCATTTATGATTGTGTTAATTTGTCCAATTACATTTGAGCCCCTGAAATAAGGGGACTGTGTATGAAAATGGTTGCAATTCCTAAACGTTTCATACAATATTTTTGTTCAACCCCTTCAATTAAGGCTGAAAGTCTGCACTTCAGTTGCATCTCAGTGGTTTCATTTCGTATCCATTGTGGTGGCAGACAGAGCCAAAATTATGAAAATTGTGTCAGTGTCCAAATATTTCTGGACCTAACTCTATATGGTTTATTCTTTGCATGGTAGAGTTTTAACTTGCATTTGTGTATGCAGCGACAAATTGGGTTCACAGACAATGATTTTTCGGAAGTGTACCTGATCCCATGTAGTGATTTCCACTACAGAATCTTGTTGGTTTTAATGCAGTGCCCGAAGCTCACGGCCATCCAATATTGGTTTTCGGCCTTGTCCCTTGCGTACAGCGATTTCTCCGGATTCTCTGAATCTTTAAATGATATTATGTACCATAGATAATGAGATCCCCAAACTCTTCGCAGTTTTACATTGAGACGTTATTCTTAAATTGTTGCACTATTTGCCTGCGCAGTCTTTCACAGAGTGGTGAAACCCTCTCCATCTTTACTTCTGAAGGACTCATCCTCTCTGGGATGCTCTTTTTATACCCAATCATGTTACTGACCTATTACCAATAAACCTAATTAGTTGTGAGATGTTCCACCAGGTTCTTCTTTCATATTACACACCATTTCCAGTCTTTTGTTGCCCCTGTTCCAGCTTTTTTGAAACATGTTGCTGGCATCAAATTCAAAGTGGGCATATACTGCTCCGGAAAAAATTTAGAGACCACTGCAACTTTTTCTTTCCTTTCCAAAAAAGTTAAACGTTTTTGAGTGAGGAATGTTTTGAGCGAGGAACAGAAGGGTTAAAATTAAGAGACCACTGCAAATTGAACTCTTCTGTTCCTCACTCAAAACTTTCCTTTTCAACTTTTTGGAAAGGAAAGAAAAAGGTGCAGTGGTCTCTTAATTTTTTCCGGAGCTGTATTTTTCAAGGAACAATAACAGTTGTCAGTTTCAACATTTGAAATATTGTCTTTGTACTAAACTGGAAGAAACCGACAGGTAGAGGTCTGGCAGACCCAAAGCCACAACATAATTGGAAAACAAGTTTCTGGTGGTTAACAACTTGCGTGATAGGCAGCTCACAGGACAATAGCTTCAGAAACAGCTTCACACTGGTCAAAGTAAGCAAATCTTAGGCTGAATCTCAAATCGCATACTACATACTACGTATTACAAGTACGTACTTCGCAGATGATGGTGATGTATGTACTGTTTAGTATATAGTAAACTAGTATGCCAGTATTGGGACTGATTGAGACATACTACCTTGTCATAAAATTGCGTCTCAACATTACATGATTTTGTCACTCATTAAAATCACGCCATGATTGAAGATTTAGCTAGACAACAATATGCATTCTGTTAAACTGAGTAACATTTCTTATGAAGTTTACTTCCACCACTAATAGAATCTATGAACTGTATGGCTTTTGCAACTGGCCATTTTAATAAGTTATAAAAGCCAGAAATAGGCTTTCTAGTATCTACTTACTACTTGGAATAGTCATAAGAATTTAGCAATTGCTAGTGAGACTGAAGATGAACTTTACACTGCCAAAGCTATTTCATTTCATGGCACAACAACGTTTGTTTTTCTTTCATTCGTGAGTGACATTGATGCAATAACTATCAATATAGGTGCCTATAACTGACTTTTTCATCAAGTGAAAAAACAAGAGCATCGTGGAAACCCCTCCTCTTTTACTGCGCAAGGGATTGTAGTCTATATTATCCCAAAAGGCATGCACGGATTCATACTTAAAAAATCCAGGTGTAGTGTAATGAAAGATGTGTTTAGGAAGGTTTGTGTAGGCAGGCCAGCTGACAGTCTTGCCTGGTCCCCGGGACGAGATAATCTTAGATGGGCCCTTTAATGTCAACCCAATGTCAGTTCTGGGCCCCCTCTACCCTGGGCACAGGACAACAGACCCATTTGTCCCCCCTATCGGCGGGCCTGTGTGTAGGTGCCATGTTGTCTGGTGTCTCAACTCAGTGGGACATCCTAATCTCACACCAATGGGCCTATTTGCTTCCTGAAAGGAACGGACATGCACGCTGGGGGCCAAGGTAGCCCCATCCGCTCAGACGAACCAGGTGTGAGGATGGACAAATCAACAAAGTAGAAATATGACTTTCATTGGATTAATTGCACTGATATTTGGTCTTTTAATGTGTGTTCCATAAAGAAATGAACTCTCCAATAGGTTTTAGTGCTGTACATGTTATGTATCGTATGTTACATAACATAAACATATCGTATGTTATGTTTGTTACAGGTAAATGTTTACTGGATGAAGAATCCTGCAAGACCAAGTGTCTAGCTTTGGATGGTGCTAATTGAATATACAGTTGTGCTCATAAGTTTGCATACCCTGGCAGAAATTGTGAAATTTTGGCATTGATTTTGAAAATATGACATGCAAAAAAACTATTTTATTTAAGGATAGTGATCATATGAAGCCATTTATTATCACATAGTTGTTTGGCTCCTTTTTAAATCATAATGATTACAGAAATCACCCAAATGGCCCTGATCAAAAGTTTACATACCCTTGAATGTTTGGCCTTGTTACAGACACACAAGGTGACACACACAGGTGAAAATGGCAATTAAAGGTGAATTTCCCACACCTGTGCTTTTTAAATTGCAATTAGTGTCTGTGTATAAATAGTCAATGAGTTTGTTAGCTCTCACGTGGATACACTGAGCTGGCTACATACTGAGCCATGGGGAGCAGAAAAGAACTGTCAAAAGACCTGCGTAATAAGGTAATGGAACTTACTTTGTTACGCAAAGATATCCAAAACCTTGCAAATGCCGGTCAGTACTGTTCAATCACTTATTAAGAAGTGATTGAACAAAATCTCTTGATACCAAGCCAAGGTCAGGTAGACCAAGAAAGATTTCAGCCAAAACTGCCAGAAGAATTGTTCGGGATACAAAGAAAACCCCACATGTAACCTCAGCAGAAATACAGGCTGCTCTGGAAAAAGACGATGTGGTTGTTTCAAGGAGCACAATATGACGATACTTGAACAAAAATGAGCTGCATGGTAGAGTTGCCAGAAAAAAGCCTTTACTGCCAATGCCATAAAAAGCCCGGTTACAATATGCCCGACAACACCTTGACACGCCTCTCAGCTTCTGGCGCACTGTAATTTGGAGTGACAAGACCAAAATAGAGCTTTATGGTCACAACCATAAGCAATTTGCATTATTCTGCACGAAAGCTGTGCATGGGACGCTCTTGGACTTTCCAGCACAACAATGACCCTAAGCACAAGGCCAAGTTGACCCTCCAGTGATTACAGCAGAAAAAGGTGAAGGTTCTGGAGTGGCCATCACAGTCTCCTGACTTTAATATCATTGAGCCTCAAACGTGCAGTTCATGCAAGATGACCAATGACTTTGCAAGACCTGGAGGCATTTTACCAAGACGAATGGACAGCTATACCACCTGCAAGAATTCGGGGCCTCATAGACAACTACTACAAAAGACTGCACGCTGTCATTGATGCCAAAGGGGGCAATACAATATTAAGAACTAAGGGTATGCAGATTTTTTAACAGGGGTCAGTTAATTTTTTTCTTTGTTGCCATGTTTTGTTTTATGATTGTGCTATTCTGTTATGACCTACAGGTGAATGTGAATCCCATAAGAAATAAAAGACGTGTTTTGCCTGCTCACTCATGTTTTCTTTACTAATGGTACTCATATTACCAATTCTCCAGTGGTATGCAAAGTTTTTAGCACAACTGTACCTTGGAAGAGAATAAGAAGATGGTAGGCTTTAAATCATGGTAAATCATGGTAATAGGTTATTGGCCAGTAATAGGCTTACTAGTATCTACTTACTACTTAAAATAGTCATAAGAATTTAGCAATTGCTAGTGAGACTGAAGATGAACTTTACACTGCCAAAGCTATTTCATTTCATGGCACAACGTTTGTTTTTCTTTCATTCGTGAATGACATTGATGAAATAACTATCAATATAGGTGCCGATATAGGCTTTAATTATCAATATAGGTGCCGATACAGGCATCCTTCCAAACTTAGTTCCCTGGAGAGGAAGAAAACACCTCAGTGTCACCCTGAGTCCATTCAACTGTGTTGTCCTGGGTTCCACCCCCACCAGGTGTCTGCCATCTCCCTATTATCCTGTGTATATAAACTGTGTTCTATTTGTTCTGATGCCAGTTGTTCTTTTCTGAGGCGTGCCCGCTTTTCTTGTTTTACAGTTGTCAGTTTATGTCTCCTAGATTTCCTGGGTACCGAACATCTGGCTTCCCTGACCTGATCTCCCTTGTACCAAACCTCTGCCTGTCCACAACTTGCCTTTTGATTGTTTAAATACACTTTACCTCTGGACACTCAGGGATTTTAACTATGATGCAAATAGAAATTTGAAAACAGTGACAGAACTTAATGGCTGATACAGGAGAAAAGGTATGAAAATATATGCAAGTCACTCTTGATGAAAGCATATGCTAAATTACTTAAATGTAAAACAACACATTTTCAAGCATGGTGATGGCTAAATGATGTTAGGGATATGCATACTATTAGCAATAACTAGGGGAAAGGGGGACAAAGGGGTTAAAATAAAATAATGAAGTATAGAACTAAACAAAGGCAATATTCCTGATGAAAACCTGGTTCAGACTTCTTTCCATCAGACCCTGAAAGATTTTCAGCAGGACAATAACCTAAAACACAATGCCAAATATACACTGTGTTTGCTTAGCGAGATGATATTAAGTGAGCTGAGTGAGCTAGGTAATGTTTTGCACTACTTGAAATTGCTGTCCAGCAATGATTGACAACCAACTTGACAGAGCTTAAAGAAAAAAAAAGGTGGGCAAACATTATCTAGTCCAGCTGTGCAAACCTATTAGAGACATATGGAAAAATGCTCCGCAATGAATACCTTTGTTATAAAGATTATTCAAAAGGGATTTCTTTCACCTTGACACAGAGTAGATTGTTGACAAACAATTACAATTGTGCCTTAAATAGTACTGAAGGGTTAAATGCTTTCTGAATGCACTTTACAGAATCTTCAGTTGTGCAGATTTTGAAACGATTTTCTTTTCAAGCACATAGGGACATAATATTACCTTGGGAATTACATTGGCACAGAAAGTCAAGGTATCAATAAAATAGATTTTCTTTAAAAGAAAGGTTTTGTGGTTCTGTAAATCTATGCACTTTATAAATTACATCCCAGAATACATTTGATTATTTTAAATATAAACTTATGGAGTTTGTGTTAGTTGAAGATATTGAATATATGCTTCTGAACTCCAAAAAGATAGTCGCAGGCAGACACACAAACAGCCCTTTTATTAATCTCTTTATACTCCTCTTTCTATGTGGAGTAATTTAACAATCTTCTAACAAAAGTCTGAGGATGAAATAGACTAATTAGCCATTTCTAAATGTTTTGAGAGTTTTGAAGAGCCTTCTCTTAGTTCAATCGGGAATCATTCTCCAATCTGCCTCGAGGAGAAAGAGAAATCTAATTTGATAAGGAGGTAATGAAGCCTCACAGCCATTATCGTAGATAACCTATTTGTGGGACTGGTTGAACAGTGATGGAAATTCTATTTAACATAGCTGGCTGAATTCTCTATTTTCCTCAGTGGAAAAAACCCTAGGATGATGGTCCTTTTTGGCCCTTTCCAATTTACTTCGAACTCTCCAAGTTGCCAGGATCATTACATTGAGGAGCTTCAAACACTTGCCTGTTATTTAATGATTCAAAGCCAGAGAAAGTCTATTATTGTGCTAATAACCTGTGCGTTGTGCATACTCCACTTTTGGTGGCCCTAGCATGTTGGTGGCCCTGCATTTTAGTCCCTCTCGATGGTGGAGAGAAACATTTTAAAGTGAATGTCTTCCAATTCTAAAAATTTTTGGGGGAAATAAACTTGTATTTTGTTCACTTACTGCACATTTTCTGCAGATCTACCTATTTAACAATGGGATGGAGAGAGAAAACATATATTTTACAGGTAATTTTCTACATTGCAACACATTTTTCCTGACATACGCATTGTTTATATGTTATCTGAGTGACAATGAGTAAAAAACATCTATAAACTTAGGAGGATTATGTGATACTGTATGCACACTTATGCAAGAGACAATGGGAGCAACAGGCACTTGGGCAGTTATCCTCTATTGGGCAGTTTTTTCTATCAATAGTCTACTCCCTAGACGGCATTACAGAGTATTTTCTAGGCTTTTAGTGATGCGATAAAATTACATCCAATTATATAGGCCTATCAGTGAATAAGTACTGTATATGTACATGATAATATAATACTTATTCATGCCAACATTTCTTAGCACTGAAAAAACTCCTTAAGTCTATTAGCCCTACATTTTTGCTTTATTATATGGAATACTTAACATGCTCCACAGCTTGCCCCCTGAATATGGGTTAGCTAAAGTGTAGATTAAAATAAAGAACATATATGCAATTTCTCCATATGGCAATGCAACCAGGTTGAAACAGTGACAAATCTATCACACCAATCTTTCCTTAACTCTTTTTGATAGATTAGATTTAAATTAATTAACTTTATCACAAAGCAGAACATCCACAATAATTCAGTAACACACAAAGCACTAATACAACCAGAAGCCAGTAAGAGTTTTGGCTTTGTCAAAACATGCAGTAGGCTTCTGAAAGAACAGCGGTTCCTTCAATGCTAATAATACCGCTCCATTTCCCTTTGTTAAATTAATAGGTTTGGTTATTAAAAGTGACAAGATTAATTAAACAGACATAAATTAAAACATTAAGAATCCATTAAATAAAAGCCATAGCGTATAATTAACTAGAGGACTTCGATTGCATTCTGTTTCACTGCGCCCTGTTGGCAAGGAGACAGTAGGTGAGCATATAATAGGATAGCTGTACCTATTAAGCCTAATACATATTATCATCTGTGGTCATCTGATAGGAAAATAAAACTCTAAGGCCACAGTGTTGAAAAATGAAAACATTTGCAGAAAAAAAGATATACACTTATTCTTATTTAACAATTGCTCTTTTCCAATAGAATTGAATGGCTTACTCAAGGACGTTTTTTCACCTTGTACTCTTAAGGCGTTAAACCAGCAATCTATTGGTTAATGGCCCAACACGATATAACATGTACGTTTTCATCTATATCTAATGTTATGGGTCTATTTCCTTCTACTTTCCCTGGGGTCATTGTTAAGGTTATCAACAAGAATATTCTTTAAGTGCAAAGCCATTTGAAACAGGGGGCAGAATGTTTGAATAGTAAAACTAAAATGTTGAACTTAATATGTAATATGTACGTAATATGTACATATTTGCTGCAGAATCCTAGTAAATATGCCTTCGTTCTTGACATTATTTTAAATGAAAAGCATGTCATCAATAATACTCTGCACTAGTAAGATCTCAACAAACCCAGACTGTATTCTGCTGCTTGCAAATCAATCATGCACACAACTAAATTATAAAAACAGAAACTCCTGGCTCAACTCCACAGGTCTAAGGTCAGTACAGAGGTACAATGTGGTACAGTCCCACTGCCATTTTTACGGTGCATCGACCATAGCATTGGCTTGGTAGCAGTCTTCCACCACGTTTGAGTACTCTGTGTAACATTGTTGTCTTGAACTTTTATGCCTTTGGCTGGTTGTCATTGCAACCTGCCCCATCTCTTTCCCAGAACTTACTTAACAAAGCCAGAGGTCTCTCCTCTCTAACCCTCTACTCCGATGGGTCCCAGAAGGGAGACATGGATTTAGGAGTACACTACAAATATCCTATGTTTGTGTGTGCATTATTTCAGCAGCAGGTATGCCCAAAGACTTTAAAATAATGATACAGGGAGGAGAGGACTGTGACACCATGATCTAATGGACAGTCTTGAAAAAAGATTGTTCCTGCACGTATTTTATCTAGTCTAACAGAGTATACATATTGTCAAAGGTCAGGCTCTGCACTTCACAGTGCTGTATGCATTTGACTGACAGGCGATCTGAACTTGAGCACAGGGCTCATATCCAGATCCCTCCTACTAATTTCTGCATATTTTTTGTTGCCTGATTGAGTGACATATAGGAAATGAAAAGTACACTATAAGATAAAATGTTGAATTAATATGACGTTGATGTCATATCAATTCAAAGCAAGCAAACTAACTTTAGTTCAAATGTACACTTCACATACTGTATCTGTACCATGAAACTAATGTGACATACAATGCTAATGTTTACTATCACTGATTCATGTACAGTTATAAGACAACTTGGCCTCCTATAATGGGTTTTAATGAACATAATTAACCTGTTTTTTAGCTATTGTGAAAAACATTGCTCTACAACACCTATCTGGATGCACTTATGATTTCATTCTTTGTACAATATAATTACAAGCCATTTTGCTATATTGCTTTGTCAAAGACAAAAAAGTGTATGATCATATTTCATAACTGAGCTAGTAATGTGGGCAACAGAAAAAGCTTGCAAATTATGTAATCCTGATCAAGATTGAAATGCTAAATGGGTATAAACAACAATAGTAATAATGCAGGGTTATCCTACAAACAAAACTACTGCTGTATGTGCGCAAGCCTTGCTCACAGGTAGGAGGGTGTAAAAGACCTTAGTGATTAGTTGAATACTCTTCATTTATCATAACGGAGCAATAAAATTACGATGTCCACCCTGGATAAATATTCTTTACAAGTTACTGAATTAATCCAGAATTTTTTCAGATTTGAAATCAACAAATGTGGCTTAATATACAGTGAATGTAATATTGCACAAACAAATCTATAGATAATGTTTGGATTGAGTCCTGTTTCGTCCTAAACTTTGGCCTACTGATTTTCCATCCTCTTCAAGCTGTTCTCTTTCAATTACTACTACCATGGTATGCTTATCCTTTTTATATTTCCTTTATAAGAAACATTTAAATTAAGTAATTCCATGTAGGTCAACTCACATGAGTGCAAGTCAATGTGCAAGTCAAGTCAAAGTGTTTTCCATGAGGAAAATGCATACAAGTATTTTGTGAATGCTCAATCAGACTGAAGAGATCAGTTTGGGTTCAAACCACAAACATTTTACCCTAAAAACAAACTTCACCAGGACTATGACAATAGCAATAGGCATAATAAAGGCAGATTTTAGTGAACATGGCTACTACAAATACATAGTAGTGGGATGTCTGCCAATATTGTACACCTTTTTTATAGAATTCACAGTATGTTGCTTGTAAAAACAATTGGGCCATGTTAATATGATTTCCATCTGAACAGCCCCATGCGTGGCGTGTAGTGGTTGTAGCAAATAGTGGTCATGTCATGTTGATGTCTGATGTTCGCAGATAGTCCCTACTCAAGGACTGAGAGATATTAAACGTTGAACCTGTTGTGACTGTTGCCATGGTAACTACTGTATATTCTTTTTTTCACTCTCCTAGGCTCTCTGAGAAAAAGCAGTCAACATTTCAACAACATGTAAATCTAAAAAAGGTGGTGAAGGAAGAAAAATTGGTTTACATCTCCCTCTATTTGCCGCATGTTTTATATGTTTTCATTAAACTAGCCGGTTTTCCACCCAGGTCAACCTAATGGTGAATTAGGAATAGTGACATTGTTTTTACCAAATTATCCAACCAATTAGTGTTGTCTACAGGGTATGGCTTAGTAAAAAATATAGCTTAATTATACTCGCCTATTGTTGGCAAATGTCGTACTCACTTACACCAGATGGTGTTTCTTTGCTATATGACCTACAAATGCCTGTAGGTCTTTAGTATAACCTACACTTAAAAAAAAAAACAACAACTCAATTTTACAATTGTAACGTACAGTACATAGGTGATCACCAAAGCAATCATGTTTTATAGGCTGCATCTAACTGGAGGACAAGCACTGGGGGATTTTCTCCTTGAAAATATTTTGAGTGGGACTCCAACTCACTGCACCCATCCTGGTGGAGTTGATTACATTAGTCAATAGCTCTGTGCTTTAGTGGATCACACAGACTAGAAGTATCAGCAGTGGGAATATGACTATTTGGAAACACAAGAGTCATTGTTTTTGACTTGTACAACCTCTGGATTAAATGTTAACTTACTGTATTGCTTGATTTTGGACCATAACAATATAATGTAGGTTATGTTGTTGCTAAGTGCCTTGTTGCCGGCAATGCTTTTCAAATAAGAGAAATATGCAAAAAAGTTGGCCGCATTACATCTTTGTATTGGCTTGAAAAATGTATTGGACCACTCACTAATACACAATAATTACAGGTTACACTATAGATAGTAATACAATCCACAAGCTTTTAACAAACTTTAAACAATCTATTGGTTCATAAGCAACTTCTTGCTAAGGTTAGGCTTAGAATAAGGTTTAGGATAAGGGTTAGGTTAAAGGTTAATGTTGGGATGTAGGTAAGGGTTAGGGTTAATTAAATAGATAATTAGTTGAAATGTTGCATCTGTAGATAACACTGATTGGACTCTCAAAATGAAGTTACCCCACTACTTTCTGGGTAATCTGTTTTAAGTAGATACATTGAAAGTATTAATTCAATGAAATATTTGTTTCCAAATGTTACCCCTAAATAAAAATTAGAATTTGTTAATTATCTCACTGAAAATGCATTCTAAAAGTGTACATGTCAGCAGTCAGGCTTTCAAGACAGTACATTAATTACAGAGACGTACAGAAAAAAATGACAGCGGTGCATTTACCAACACGTATTAAAGTTCTGTGAATGTCAAATGAAAAAGAAATAAAAGCAACCAGATAACTGCTAGAACATGTCAATGTAATCTCAATTTTGAAGGTATAAAGTCATGATGGTGTGTATGTTTACTATTTCTTCACATTTACATTAAACTATTATAGTGGGCTAACCGTCTGTGAGTATGAAATGGAGTGACAATGTGTATGGTAAATATGTGTTCAAAGATGGTAGACACCGGTGAAGCGAAAAGTAGATCGTCTTATTCACAGTCACCTAATTGTTATTCATCCTAGCTGGCAGTCAGTATGACAAAGCAATTGGATAGAGAAAAAATATCAGGCTTTCTTGTGGATGGCTGAACAGAGTTATTTTGAACTGACAACTTCAAAAGAGATCAAAGTATCTTCATTTTGGAGAGGCTTGAAAATAGTGACAACTCCCCAGATGCAGCACTGGTTAATTGAACTTAGAACAGTCACAAGAGTAGGGTGAACACTCAAAAGTGATAAGGATAGATAGACCTAATGTGCAATATCTGAATCATTTATGTTTTAATATGGAAACGTTTATCATTGTCACAGTACTGTTCATGTTTCATGGAAGATACGTATATAATGCCAATATAAAAAATAAGATATTTATGAATTGAGGTGATCACAAGAACTGATGCATATTACAATTGGGACATTGCAAAGGGTGTAGACAGTTGTAGCGCACCTGCTAAATAAAATCTTTGGTGTCAGATCAATGCCAAATGTCACACGTGCACAATATGGCTCACGTGAACAAGATTATATTGAGAGAGAAGAAGACTTGTGAGCAGAGATGTTGTTGCTAATGCGCAGCATGGCTGGAGCGAGCAAGATTATACATGCCCAGAGAGAATTCAACTTGCAAGCAGATATTATGTTACACATGCAGAATGGCTTGCCTGAGACAGATTATACACTTAGAAATTTGGAGCTGAAAATTTACCAGTCCTTTGCCTTGCGCGCAAACTACATTGAGCACACAATGCCAATGTCTAGCTTAAGTCCAACAACATCCCATGATTTTTTGTGTCATTTATCAACAACAAACTAGCTTTCAGAATGGAGTTGTCTGAGCAAAACAGGTAAAAAGTGGACGTATGAGTGCATTTGTGGGAATATTTGGATATAATTGAATGTAAATAGTCTGTTTTTTCAGAGCCCATGATCATTCTAGTTTTTTAAATTCCCGTCCCCAGTGTTTTAAAAATACCCTGGCTCCGAAACGTATTCAACTCCCTTTGGAATTTCAGCATTGTGTATTAGAACATGAAATAAACAAGGATTAGGTGTAGGATATAAGAACATTTCCAAGACCTTGACTATCCCCAAAGCACAGTAAAGCCCATTATTAAGTAATGGAAAGAATAGCCTAGGCGGCCTAGGCAGATTCACACAACTATGAATCTGCCTAGGCTGTCCTCAAAAACAGAGTATCCTGTGAGAAGGGCACTAGTCATGGAGGTCACAGAGAGTCCTATGGCAACTATAAAGGAGTTACAGTCTTCCACAACTAAAGCCACACTGGAGTGGTGGAAAGAGTTTAAAATGGCTGTTCACCAAATGTCCCCATCCAACTTGAGCTTGAACAATTTTGCAAAGAAGAAAACTGAAAATTGCTGTGTCCAGATAAACAAAGCTGGTAGAGACTTACCAAAATATACTCATGGCGGTAATTGCTGCTATAGGTGCCTCCACAAAATAAGACTAGTTTAGGTGGTGAATATTTAGGCAGTCAATTGTATTTTTAGTGTTGCATTTTTTAAATTAATTTATAACAATTTGTAGATTGCATTACTCACTATGATCTAATGGACAATTTTGTGTTGATCAGTAGCAAACATGCACCAAGCCTCTGTCCAGACATCATTAGGTCAAACCAGTTATTTACCAGCTCTACAAACCAGGCTGTTGTTTCTGCCTCTCAGGCTATTACTGTAGGCCAAGGATGACAAAGATGTGGATAGCAGCAACCATTTGGAGAAGACTTTGCATGTAAGCAAGACCTACAGAGGACATGAATAATAATAATAATGTATATATATGAATTTAACACCCCAAGGCAGCCCTTTAACTATTTCAAATGGAGTAATTTCTGAGTGATCTGTTCATGGTTGTCAACAGTTTTAATTGGAAAGTTTATTTTTATTACTGCTGGTCATGTTATGACATTTAATCTATTATTAAGATGAAGAGAAACAAAACAAAGTGTTAAACTAAAAGTCTATATTTGAGTCATTCATTTTCTAGAAATACTGCATATTAATCTTGTGTTTTGTTGCCTTCTCTAATAGGCTTGTCAACTTGACTGTCATCAATTGCGAAATGTAGCTGCTATGAGCAAATTTGAGTTTCTGTAGTCCTCTCGTTATTGCCACATAACTGGACATAGAGTACCTCATCTGAGTGAAAACGTATTTATCAAAATCCGTTTCTTTCATGGTACTTAGAGTTTTCATTCACTGTAAGTTTTGCATTAAGCAAATAGCAATACAAGTAAAAATAACGACCCTTTCAAGGAAATCATTGCAATTAGCCTATAACCAGCTGCCAGTCTGATTCTTTAACAGTCATTGACTGTTGCTGTGGACCACTTATTTTGTGCCCAGTTTAGTTCTCTAAAGCCATATTTGTAGCTTGTATTTACTAGCTAAAAATACACAGTTGTTTTAAAAAATAATAGACATTGGTCACAGAATATGAATACAAAACAAACATGCATATGGTCTGTAGTACTAGTACAACTGACTTCAGTCACATTAAATGACATGCAATTAGTCTCAGGACTTGTGAGCTAAATCTTTGCTCACAAGTCCTGAGACTAATGGTATTCTGGTGGTTTGTGCAAATTGTGCTCAATGTATTTCATGTAAGCGTGGCAAAATTTCTGCTCCTTAAGAAATTCTGATGCTCAGTATAATATTTCTTCCACAAACCATGTTTTTTTGCGTAACATATTATCTACTTGCTAGTTGAGTTATCTCTCTCGAGTTTGTACGATCTCACTCGCTCAAGCGTACTGCATATGCACAACAACTTCCTTGCAAGTCACGTTCTCTCTCTATGTGATGTATTATTTTAGGTGAGCCACCACGTTTGTAATCGATCTGATGCCCTACATACAACACATTAGGTACTGGGGATAATAATATCTTTCAAATAAATATTTGCAGAGTATTCTGTTGGAGGTTTGTCTGGCTTGTTTTAGGCATCTGTTTGTTTACAGTATATGTAATGCATCTGAACTTGACAAAACAGGTAACGTTCATACCACTTTGGATGTGATCTCTTTTTAGGTTCCTGACAATAGTATATACAGCTCCGGAGAAAAATTAAGAGACCACTGCACCTTTTTCTTTCCTTTCCAAAAAAGTTGAAAAGGAAAGTTTTGAGTGAGGAATAGAAGTGTTCAATTTGCAGTGGTCTCTTAATTTTATCCCTTCTGTTCTTCACTCAAAACCTTCTTTTTCGACTTTTTTGGAAAGGAAAGAAAAAGGTGCAGTGGTCTCTTAATTTTTTCCGGAGCTGTATATTCATAATGGATCAAAATTAAATACATATAGGATTATGAGGATAACAATATATATTGTATTGACACCAGTAAGTCCCTGTCAATTCCAAACATTACCTGAAGGGATTGGAGAAGGACAACCCAGATTGAAATCAAATTCCAATGGTACCCATTTTTTCAACTGTGCATCTGTAAGAGCAATTGTAGTCATTTGGATACACAATCTGAGGAAGAGAGGAAGAAAAAGAAACAACTCCCATGGGAGCTGTTAACATCCCTAGTGTTTTTCATGGAGAGATATGCAAGCTAGACCACTTCACGTTTAATGTCAAGTGAAGGAGAGCCAGGTGTATGGATCATTAAATTCTCGCTATTACCACATTGTGTCATGCTTGATTTCAAATCACGTCAGCAGGTGCCTCAATAACAGGCAAAAAACATGTTTTTTTTTTTGACTGTCAGTGGAGTGAAGCGAAAACAAGTACAAATAAAGAGGGTGCTAAATAAAGAGGGGGGCTATCAAGAACTCAACCACTCCTTAGATGGACCACTTAAAGGAGGTTCCACAGCCTGTGTCCAAAAGTCCACAGCAAGCTGTTAGTGGCAGGTGTTATCCAAATTGACAGAACATATTTTTTTCTTTAAATTCTCAATAAAATTGTCTTTCATTGAATCAGGTAGTTGTTGGAAGGATGGCAATACTACCATGAGCCTGATTTCATTGTTTTCCAACACACGCATCAGTAATTCATTTCAGGGTAAGTGGAGTTAGCTGTGACTTAACACAATCTGGAGTGGGATAGTTCTTGAGCAGTGGTACCCCAATCGAATTCTCAACCCTACGAGGTTTTGGAACATGATAGTTTTCTTATCTACCTCATCATTAATTGCACTCACCTTGTGTCTCAGCTTTTTTTTAAAGAACATTATGTTGTTTTTTCTTGTTTATTTGAGTTCCTTAATCAATATGCATACTAGGCACTGGTGTACTGTCCTTAAAAGGCAGGTAACCCTAATTTTTCCCAGTTCCCAGGTATTTAATTAAAACTTTGTAATGACCAATAAGCAATTAATTTTTTTATTAATTTGTAGGCATTCTTTTTCTATGTTGGACAGGACTGTGGGGGAAAATTGAGGACCCCATTTGCAAAAAATAATATATTGGAAAATACTTCAATAAAACGGAAACATCTTTAAATATATTGTTTGGATATATTTATAAAATACATAACAAACAATAAAATATATTAGGTAAATATATATGTAAAATACACCCCATAACCATCTCTATCCAGATTTTCATCCTTTATATTGGTATACATGTCTCCTTTATATTGGCATACATCAATGAATCAAATCATTACATTGTCTTCTCATAGTATAGATAGTATAAATAACACCTAAAAAGAGTGTGTAGGATAATTTACCCTGTAGACTATAGAAGGTCTAGTCAGGGCACATATAGTTCATGCTCTTATTACAATGCCTTTTTTTCCTATACATTTAAATATATAAACATATGTGGGAATAAATGAATGTGGGCAAAAATGTAATAATTCAATATTTTCACGCATATAAGTAAACTCAAGTAAAATATTAAAATTCAATGTACCTTAAGACATTAAGCAAATGTTTTGTTTTATCCAAAGTGACTTACAAGTGAGGCTGAGAACAATCATAGCATACAACTATTACAACTACAACACCTACAAAATTGCTCTAAACACTAATAATAATAAACAATATATATTATTTATTATTATTATTGGCTCACATTCATGGAAATATTGTATCTAATACAAATATACTGTATGTAATATATAATATTAAACACATAATATTAAATAGATCAAATATTCAACACAGACTTGAAGTTAGAGGCCCTGCTATTGGTTGTTGTGGGACTGAGGGGCCCCTGTATACTGTAGGTTCTGGAGTGACACTGGTATGGCTTGTGGAGGACTTCTGGTGAAAGTTGAGGTGGAGCCATGGTGCCCTGATCTGGTATGGGTTGAGGTGGAGCCAAAGGGCCCTAGTATGGCTCAAAGGTCCCCGTATACAAGTGCTATTGGTCAATCTATCTACACTTTCCATTCACAGTTGTCCCCGGGGCCTCGGACCATAATCAGACATTGGGGTGTTTTTTAGGGGCATTGGACATGATTTTCTTATACGAATAGTATGTGTAATTGTTCGAATCGTATTCAGTTAACCTAAATTCATGTTTTTAAAAACTGCCGATACAACGTAAGTGCTACAACATAAAACGCAAAACAGTGGGTATTGTTCAGATCTAACATTGACTCACTGGCCATTCATGTGAGAAAAGAGAGAGCGCGCATTTTGTGGAAGCTGTGAGGTAGACACGCAAAACTCGGCTACAGAACTAGAACACAATATTTATCAACACATAATTTTTTGATTTTGGGATGGAGGAGTCCCGAGAAACTAGTTAGCTAAGCTAGCCAGCTATATGCTATTTGCTTAACTCACCGTTTTCTGCAATCTCAGCCTCCTTTAGAATCCAAAGCCTAACTTTACGTAGTGTTTTGTGGCCAAATGATTATTTCCTAGGTAACATTAATTCCGTAAATATATTCCATCTTCCCTTAAATTAGTTAACCTTCATCCACATGCTGACAGTAGGCTATTCAGTATACAGCTCCGGAAAATTAAGAGACCACTGCACCTTTTTCTTTCCTTTCCAAAAAAGTTGAAAAGGAAATTTTTTTTGTGAAGAACAGAAGCGTTCAATTTGCAGTGGTCTTTTAATTTTAACCCTTCTGTTCCTCACTGAAAACCTTCCTTTTCGACTTTTTTGGAAAGGAAAGAAAAAGGTGCAGTGGTCTCTTAATGTTTTCCAGAGCTGTATATTGACTGGGCCACCACACCAGTACCACTTTGACTGACGAACGTGAACAACAAACAAGTGTGAAGGACCGCATGTCATAAAAACAAAATGTAGTATAATTTGTTTTAAATGTCATGGTATATGTCAAGTCCTGACTATGGGGTGCCTCTAGGCATCTCTCTGCCTGGGGGTAACTGTCAGGGCCTGACAACAGAGGTGCCTCTAGGAATCTCTGCGCTTCACATTTGGTTGTCCCCAGTTAGAGGCAGCTGCCCCACATTGCCTCTAATTGGGGATCCTATTTAAGTTCAGTTGCTTCTCCACTTTGTGTGGATGATCATTTATGCTACCTGCATTCAGTACTCGGTGTACCACTCCTTTTTGTTGCTTTGCTGCTTGTGAAGTTCAGAATAAAAGGAATGATTCCATACTACATCTCTGTGTCTGTGTCCTGTGACAGTATATCAACATATGTAAAAATTTTAGATTGGAATTTTAATAGTATTTAGAAAAATTGTTCATGTCTATTGATTTCAATCAAAAAATTGATACATGTAAATATTAGGGCAAAAATGAATACACACAGAAGTACTTGAATACTAACTTAATTTTGGTTATTAAAATATTAGACTAACTGTGCCCATCCTTACTTATAGCTGGAGGCCTCTAATGGTCAGAGGCCCCTGGGCCCAGGTCCCATTTGCCTGGTCCATAATCCGGCTCTGCCTGGTATCCACCTATCCAAAAA